>SCHK01164875.1:7580-20174 GCA_004124795.1 Poropuntius huangchuchieni | reverse complement strand
CATATTAGAATGATTTCTGAAGGATCATGTGGCACTAAAGAATTAAGTAATGGTTGCTGAAGAATCAGCTTTGCCATCAAATAGCCTAAATAAAATCTTATGATAAAATAAAAAAGTTATTTTAAATTGTAATATATTTCACAATATTACTGTTTTCACTATATTTTAATGCATCCTTGCTGGAGAAAAAGCAATAATTGAACCCAATACTGACCCAAACTTTTTAATTGTTGCATTATTGTATATTATTTTCTAAACAACTGATTCCACATTTTGGGAAACAAATAAACAAACAAACAAATAAACAAAAGCTCAAATGGCTTAATGCTACAATAAATTGAGATCTGCAAAAAAAAAAAAAAAAAAAAAAAAAATATATATATATATATATATATATATATATATATATAAAATAAATATATACAATTGTTTTAGTATTCAATAGTACCCAATACTGATATATAATTTATGTAATCCTGCAAAAGAACAATTTGAAACTCATTGTTTTGAGATCGCACATAACTTTGATTTGGGCTTTACCTCAGAAAAAAAGGGGAAAACTGCTTCCCGCTCTTTAACTGTTTGACACGGTGCTTTCTCCCATCACTAGCCTAACTCAGTCTAGCAACGCGTCTTAACTAGAGCGGATCATTTGCATCCCATCACCGACGGTAGCTTTGCTGTTTTTGATTACACAGCTGGCCCCATTGGACTGATGCAACGTTTTCTGCTGAAAGCCTCACTGTCATGTACGTCTTCTCTGATTTCCGTCTCTTTTTCTCTCTAAATGCAAAGATGACGCCGTTGAGCTTTGATGGTGACAGATGGAGTCAGGAGAACATATCAGGACTGACATGTTGCCATGGTTTCTGTTTGTAAATAAACGGGAGGGGATGTACGACAAAGTGAAAACAAACAGTCTGAAACAGTGGGAAACCAAAGACGCGCTCAAATCACACACATACACACACAAATGTGTGAAACATCTCAAACATGCGCACAGTAAATGCTCTCATCTGACTTCAAATCCATTGTCATTCCCTCTGAATGAACAGGAACGCTGCGATTCAAAGTCTTTCGGCTCCAGTGGCAATCGTCATTTTTTTCCATTGTTTGATTTGTTTAAAAGGAGGACAGTGGAGACGGGGAGATTGGATAAAGAACTGACACGCTGTCATTTACTCTTTTTCAATGACAAAACACCTGAAAGACTCACAATAAGTAAAAGGAGGATCCTTGAAAGAGACCTTGAATCCATGAATGAAGATTAATGAAATGATGTGAATGGATGAATCAAAGCTGAGCTTCTTTTTTTTTTTTTTCAGCGGTGTTCAGTGAATCCTGTGATCTCTGTCTCATTTTATACGTACAGTGTATTGAAAATGGTTACAGTACAATAGTCTCATGTATGAGATTAGAAGGCAAAGCGGATTCTGGGATAAGGGCTGAACAACTTCATAAAAATATGAAATGTCATAACTGAATTCTGTATATTTACTTATTATCCTGTTAATCAATTCAAAATAAATCCAATTAATTACAAGATATTTATTAACTGCATTAACTGCATATTAATATTAAAGAAAAGCAGCCCACAATTATCTCCTCGTTATTGTGGCAGATAAATAAACCACTGAATACATATTATAAAAATGACACTGCATTAGTCAGTCCATATAATTACACATCTGTCATTTATTGCTAATTTGAGAGATATAATATATATTGCTTTTTAGCAAAAGATTCAGTCAGTATTTAACATTTTTCCAAGAAAACAGTCCTTAAAATCCCCAAATCCTCTAATGTACCATCAATCTGAGATACACTCATGGCCCGTTTGTTTTCCCCCCACGTGAGGGAAGCCAATTGGTAAATTCATCATCACTAAACTGTCACATTCACTGACATGACTCAACTGTGGCCATTTGGCCTCTGTCTCCTTTCCTGAGCGTGAAGAGAAAGGGAAAAAGAAAGATATCGAACATGTGGCATTAATACGCCACCTTGCCTCCCCAGCAGCAGATAGGCAGATGGTGTGGGCAACATTGCATGCCACCGGCTTTCTGGGCTTGTTTGCATTTTAAAGTACATCAGTACCATATTGATGAATCGTATACACGGTGTCGGAGTGGCCGCTCTCGTTTGCTGTTGTATATTCATGCCCTACAGCTGCGGGGGGATCTACTTCCCCCCCCTCCACTCATAATAAATATGGCCTCCAGTCGCACTGAAGGTCAATCTTCATTTGCGTCTAATGGGAGAGAGTCAACTGTTTTCTAAATGAGATGTATGCGGAGCAGAGACCTGAGGAAAAAAAAAAAAAAAAAAGAATAAAATCACCTTCCAGTTGCTTGCGTGAAAAAGTCGGGCACTTGAGTTGCATTTAGGGGTATTTTTAGTCCGGCAATTATGCACTTCAGTAATGCATTAAACACATCTCTTATATTCATTTATTAAATAAAATGGATATGTCTATATGGAATGTCCTGCAGGTATGGATGTTATCAATAAACAGTTTACCATAATTTCCTGCTCAATTAGGCTATTACAGCATAAAGTAGTGGCTCTCGGCTGGTGGACTGTCAATCAAAAATGGTCATGTCAAAGATAGCAATGAAAAAACATACTGTATGCTACTAACCGCATTACTGTTGATAGCAAAATAAGCTTTGACAACTTTTAAAACTGTGTTATTTAAGGCAAAGGGTTTATTTTTAAATAAACTTTCCAGAATTTAGGACAAACTGATCCTTCAACTACTGAAAAACAAACCAACAAACAAATAAGTAAATAAATAAATAAATGTCCAACAACAACACACCAAAGACTTAAATAAATATACATTCATATAGGATAAACATGTTTTTGCAACAATATATAATTAGATATAATAAAATTATAAATATTAATTATAAATATTTTTACAAAGTAAATAAATAAATAAATAAGTCAAATTTCGCCATTTTTCAACAAAAAGGAAACAGGAGACGCAACCCAGACTAGATTTTTTGACACGTTTTTGAGTCAATGTATCCTTAGATATAAAAAAATAATAATAAATATTAATTATAACATATTTTATTAAAGTAAATAAATAAATAAATACATTTTGCAATTTTTCAACAACACCACAAAAAGAAAAAGTAGATGCAACCTAGACTAGATTAAATATTAGTTCGTATAATATATAATCAGATATAATACAATTATAAATGCTAATTATAAAATATTTGATTATAAACAAACAAACAAACAAACAAATAAATAAATAAAATGTTGCCATTTTCAGCAACACCACAAAAGGAAAAAGGAGATACAACTCATTAAATATTATATTAAATATTAGTTCACATAGGATAAACATGGTTTGTGGCATGTTTTTGAGACAATATACAATAAAAATGATGAATACTAATTATGAAATATCAAAATAAATGAAGTAAAACCAATTGAGAAGCATGCAAGAGGCAATTGTATTCATGTTTATGGATCCTCATCTACATTATCATTCAATAACGCTCCAGAGAGATAGTTTGGTTCATTAGATCACAAATAACATCCATCGTAGGCTACAAGGGTGTTTGACTGTAACATCTACATCAGAGTGCCCATCCACAAACCGTTCTTCACATCAGCAACAAGTCCACTCGTAGTGCCCGTGCACGTCTGAACATCACAACGAGCAACCCACTCCTTCCTCAATTAGCATTCATTAGTATGCAAAGCACCAATAGCAGATTGCAATGTTTCGACTTTTGAAAGTCACCTTTAGATTCAAACACCCATGTCTGTTTTCTCACAGACACAAGGATCTCTTCAGCCATATATAAACAGCTGAGCCTGAGAGAGAACAGAGGCAGACGGGCGCAAGACGGCGGCGCGGGGAGGGGACTTTGACAAATAAAGAATCGCATGGTACTGTCATACTGCGCACAAAACAGCAAATAATAGAGATGGGGTCTGATCGTAGCCCTTGGAGCAGCTGTCATATTAAATAATAATGAAGGATCTATTAATATGCAAAGGAACCAGCAGCAGACTGGCTTAACGCTGTCATGCCTCTGAATATTGTCAGAATGTTCATTATTAATTAACATGCGGGCTGCCCCATACCTGCTCAATGTCAGAACATTCTTATAACAAATAAGAAATGTATGTGCCTCCTTCCACTAATAGTGTAATTAAATTAAGATCAGATTAACTTCACATCAGTACACAAAGAGTGACTTAGCCATGCTTATGATAAGCAAGTGCTTATCTACTGACTTAATGTTGCGGGCTCCTAATAGAGACCCAGGCCAAATTTCACTCTATTTACCCAGTATATTTGCAGAAATGACTATTGAGGACCGATCGCGCGCTCAAAGCTGAGGTCGTGCCAGCGAGGACTGGGTGAATTAATGCATCTGAATTGTTCCATCTGCGTTAGAGCCAAATACCGCACATCAATTATGAGCTGCCGACACTGGGTGTGAGGAGAGTCGCATTAGAGTTGACTGATCTGTTTATGACAGTGTAATCTTGCATCTGCGTGAAGGGCTACATGTTTCATTAACCTCTTTTTGTGTCGATTCTCCCAGTCTCGCTGCCTTTCTAGTTGACTGTGTCCACCTGATGACAGACTGATGGAACGATACCATGATGTCATTTCCTGCATAGCTGTGAGACACTGTTAAAGTGCCAAGTGTGCATCTGTCTGTCTGTCTATCTATTTATCTATCTATCTATCCATTCATACACAGTGTGTGTGTGTGTGTGTGTGTGTGAGAGTGATCAAAAGTCTGGGGTTGGTCATATTTTTTTTGTTTGTCTGTTTTTAAAAGAAGACTAATGCACAAATATTTCACATTTCTTTTTATGTAAAATAAAATCATTTGAAATATTATTACAAATATTATTGCAGCTCCAGTCTTCACTTCACATCCTTCAGAAATCAATCTAACATGTTGATTTTGGTGCTAAAAAATATTTATTATTTTTAATGTTAAAAACTGTCATGCTTCTTCATATTTTTTGAAAAAATATTTTTTCTTCAAGATTCTTTTTGATAAATAAAATGATCTGAAATAGAAATCTTTTGTACTATTATAAATGTCTTTACTGTCACTTTTGATCAACTTAATAAACCCCTGCTGTGTGTGTGTGTGTGTGTGTGTGGGTGTGTGTGTGTGTGTGTGTGTGTATATATATATAAAATGCTAAAAAATATGACCAACCCCAAACTTTTGAAAACTCTCACACACACACACACACACACACACACACACACCTCTTATATATTAACCCCAGACATTTAGGGATATTTTCTATGCATAATATTTGTTAACTATAAAGTCACCTTCTCAGTATAACAGGAATCAATTACGCTATTCTAGCAGGGTAACTGTGGTGTTAAATGACACGCCATGGAAGAAAAACATCTCAAGTGCTGCTTTAAAACAGTGCTGTGCACAAAGACCCTGAACATTTGCCAACATTACAATTACACCTCTTTATGATGAAGGTTACATTAACAAAATAACTAGGACCACTTCATGCTGTTTTTAACTGTTGTTTTCATTTGCTCTCCCAATCCTAGTGCTGTCCAAGATAACCCAGATCTGTGAAAGCCGAACGCGAGCAAATCTCACTGCATCTGTTCATTGTATGCCGCTTCGTCAACCAAACAACCAAAGACCCTTACAAACCTGATTGTATAAAATGTTACTTTTCTTTAGAAGTACCAACCAAAATGTCAAGATCAGAGCCTCTCTCATGGTTTAAAGGCCTGGATATCAAAGGGTTTTTGTCGTGGTTGCTGAGGACTAAATAAGAGTAGACTCTCATCCTGGGCTCTCATCCTGTACCACATGGCCTTTGAGTTCCTGTTTCTAAACAAGACACTGATAGGCTGACCTCTCTCAAACATGGAGGGGCAGCTGGACGCAGTTTCCCAAGCTGAATGGTTCGCTAATGCTTCAGCGGCATTGTTCAAGATTACCCATTCTGCTGCCAAGCTGGAATTTCAATAGTTTCCCCTCAATTTCAAGTTTAGAGAAAGAATGCTATACTTACACAGCAAAGAACATAAAAAAGGAAAATTCAGCAATTCACACATTTCATCAGGTTTATCCTAAAATGGTTTTTGATTAGCACTGAATTCAAAGAGAGCTTTTCTGTTCACATTCACACAATTTGGCAGACACTTTTATCCAAAGCAACACTGCATTCGGTGTGAACATCCATCCACATTGGCATTGCTATAGCGCCATGCTCTTTTGTTTAAACTACAGGCTCAAAACGATTAAAACTGCATTGTGTGAAAGATCTCCTAGACTGGTGGAGATTTGGGCAAACTTGGCAAGTGAAGTTGGAAATTATGTTATTACAAGCATTTGAATGACCAAGCAAATTGGAAAAGAAGTGGAAAACTCTAGAATTCTAGATTATAAATGAGCTGGTAGGTTGTTGGAAGATGTTGGAAGAAGGGTGCCTGATCCATAATATTAATAATATCATAAAATATATCAATAATCTAAACATAGATCAGTGAGCAGAAAGCAATTAGTGGTAAGTTATTGTAATTTTACATGCATTATACATTAATAGTAAAGGATAGATAGCAAGAGGTATAGAGAACACTTCAGAAGATAAAGTTAATCACTCAACTTTCTCAGTTTGATTTATTTAAGAAACATTTAGTTTCCCAGGTGCACTTGAAGGCTTTATAACATTATACACTATCATGCTTACCACAAGATTAATCAAGATGACTGATCAGCATCGGTGTTAACAATGGCAAGATCTTAAGTTCAATTTCCAGCAAGCACGCATAGTTTGGATGCACTGTAAGTCCCAGTGGATAAAGTCTCTGCCAAAAGGCATGCATGTAAATGTAAAGTCGTCATCAAGAGCTTCTTGTATGAAGACTCTTGTTTTGTGACAGCAAGATAATTTGTCCAATAGGACAGAAAACATCATACTTGCACACAAAAAAAAAATAACAAAACGCACTTAGGATTTGAAAATGATACCTATATGGCTTTGTGTTCAATAATTGCTCAAGAATCCACAAGAGAGTCTTAACGAGAAGTTAACTGTACATTAACAAGGAGTGAACCATAACCTAATGACTGTGTGTTATTAAAAGATGGCAGAACAACCGAGAGCACGATATGTAAATCAGGACCCTTTCTCGCAAACGACTTCAAAGCCGCTACAATGAATACCAGCCGTAAATAGAACAAAAGCATAAGACTTGCTCCAGGCGAAATGAAGGCACAAACGGTTGTTGTTGATTCTTGTGGCGATAAGCTTACTTTAACATCACGTCGGCCTATGTACATACAGCAGTGAAGTGGATTTAATCGGGCTAATTAAAATCCACTCAAGGCAGAATGCAGCATCCACTATAATAATCTGGAAGAGAACAACTCTCCACTCCAATTTATTCTGGAGCTGCGGTTGCACAGGGGGGGCTTGCTGGGAAGGGAGGGGGGTCGGCCGGGACGGTCAATGGTTCTGGCTGGTAGTTTGGATGAGGGCTGTCAGATTTTGCAGCGTGCCATTTAACGGATGGGCAGCGGGCTGCTGCGAGAACGGGCCGGGGCGCGGGAGGAGGTCCGTGTGCGTTACCTGTGGGGGGAATCATTCCTGGCGACATGAGGCCGGGCACCGAGTGCGGCATGATGTGAGGGTTCTCCGGCGATGTCACACTCTGGGTCCGTTTCGGAGGCCTCCCGGGTCTTGAGCTAAAACAGAAGTGAAGTGGCGGAAAGGGGGAGGTAGAGGGAAGTGGAAAAAGAAGGGGAGGGGTGAGAGACAGAGGTTGCCGTTAACATTCGGACCAGAACGCAATTCCATTCCGAAGAGCTAACATGTACTGTAAATAAATTCCTTTTCAAGGACAGTTGCTTTCTGCTGCTCGACATAATAGACTTCCATAACTAATTAGATTACACAGTGAATTCATTTCCTTTATTGAAGATCAACCACTTTTTGATGCATAATTCATAGCCCGTACCTCGTTACCTGCCCTTCTGTATTAATATCCCTACACTATTTGAATTACCTCGTTTGCATATGCTAAAATACGGCCATGCGGCTTTCAGCCTGGAAATTACATGTTAACTTGTTATAATTATTGCAGTCAGGCCACTATTGATTTATGAGACTTTTAAAAACCAAATATGTGTAGTTCTGGTAATGAATGATATTCTAAGGTTCTTCAGGAAATTAAAAGGCAACGGCTGCCTTAGGAAACGTTCTGCTTGCTTGATTTAATAGGAGTCATAGCTGGAAGCTGGTGTGACTGAGTGACTCAGACCTGTTGTGCGTTTATGATGGAAACTTTTATTACTTGAAATGAGTGACCAAGATCACACAATGATTAATGACACAACAAGCACAAGTCCGACGGAGGGGGGGAAAAATGCCCCTCCGAGCTGATTGTCAGATATTTTTCACACATTACTATGTTCTGTTCATCCATGCATTTTTCTCCTCTAATTTTGGCAAAAACTGAATATCAAAAAGGACCTTACAGAAATATTTCTTCACAGAGAGTGTTCGTAATAAATCAGCGTGGTTGTTACAATACCAAGGGAACTGGGGACATCTCCCCTGATTTTTTCCAAAAAGGTGATTCCATCCCAGAATTTTTTCAAACTAATTAAATATACGACAAGTTGTTATAATAACAACCAACCTAGTAACTGGTTACTGAGGCACAGGACCCTCCATTCAGATTCATATCAAACATTATAAAAAATCAAGGCAAAAACATAATATATAAAATAAATATATACTATTTATGAAGTGTGAACTTAATTATAAGTAAATAAATAAATAAATAAACCCATAATTCTACTTTTGTATTTATTTTACATGGTTTGATATTTTCAAATGAACAATTAAATGAGACATAATTGATCCTGCTTTTGCTTGTTACCAGAGAAAAGCTCATTTTCAGGGCATTGTCTATATTTCACAGCACTTGCGTTACAATGGCATATCGGGACATGATTGAAAGAGGCCTTCATTAACTCAAGGTTTTGTTCCCTGCTTTTCCAGTGACTAAACAGGGCCTCATTTTCATGGCCAAAAGGAAAGCAGAAGAGTGCATTCACTACGACCCAAGGCCTTTTTAAAAGCTCACTTATTCATGTACCACCAAAGTCTGTCATGTGCATCAGTTTAGTCCATTTAGAGACTGGGCAGATGAGCTGCGTTTCATTGCGTTTTATCATGTTTTATCCCTGACAGGCATGAAATTGAAACGGAAATTCTTTACTTCACACACTAAAAACAGAAGAGGCCATAAACTCAATGCTCAGAGTGTTAGCCATGAGAAGGAGCAGCACTAGATACAGTCAGGCCTGGGGCCATTCACACTGTAAGGAGTTTGAACCGTATCAGCCTGTTCAGATGTGACAGAATCATTTCCACATCGCATCATGCAACAGAAATAGAGACATCATCATACTGCATAGAAATGTTCCAGTAAGGGATTTCACTATGTTATTATAGATTCCTCTTTAGGAATCTTTGATATTCATTTTTACAGCGCCCCCTCTGTTCATATTTGGCATTAGCAATTTGCTGAGTCTTTTCCGGCATGTGGCAGGCCATAAATGAACTTTAGTTCTTTTAAAAGAATAGAATGATTATTTCACCTTTAGAATTTTCTCTAACCCATAAAATATAAAAGGTAACTTTGAGCAGAATGTTCTCATAAAATGAAATTGAATAGCACTGGGGCTAGCGGCTTGAAAAAAATCATCTGCATATTCAAATTTGACAAGTTGCAATCTGGCGTTATTAATATAAAAAATAACCACTTAAATTTCCATCTTTTCCTTACATAAATATATGACTTCGGCTATTGAAGCTTTTTGTCATTTTACAGACATGACATTCTGCTAGCGTTGCACAGAAGGAGTAAAGTCTTGGAACAACATGAGGGTGGGTAAAGGATAATACAATTTTAATTTTGGATGAACTATCCCTATAAATACAGCACTATGTCTGAGTTTGTCACAGGAGAGTCGAAGAGACCCCAGCAAGAAACGATCACATGCCCGACCCACACAACGTCCTAAAATGAAATTCCTCCTCCTATAGAAACACCTCTTTGATCTTATGAGGGAGATTGCATGACAGTTTTGCTGTCATCACTTTCAATGTACTGAGCTGAATTATTTATGAAAGACCTCAATAGATGGCATGTGATGGTAAAAGCCTTCCTCCCTCCTCCCTCAACAATGCCAAAAGCAGAAAAAACTTGGACAAAAAAATGGACAAAATGTCACATCAACTTTAGCTCCAGGAAGAGCAGGGGATTGTGAACAAAGCAGACGTTTAGCCTCTGAGCTGTGGTGGGATCTGCTTACCGAGTGTTTACACCATATTTGACGAAGGTATAGAGTGGAAGAGGAAACGGAGAATGAAGGCTTTTTAAAAGACTGCAGCAGCAATATTTTAACTTTAAATACTGAACAGGAGAGTTCACCCTAAATGAAAATTATGTCATTGTTTACTCGTGTTGTTGCAAACCTGTATGACTTACTTTCTTCTGCAGAACAAAAACACATATGATAAAAAGCATTATGAAGGTATCATAAAATTCAAAATACTCATTTTTTTCAATCCATACAATACCTTTATGTGAGGAAAAGAGAGCAAAAACCCTATAAAAGACTCTTTAAATATACTTGGTAGTGGGTCCATCTTACAAAATAAGTCCTTCAAAGTTTGCCCTGATAAAAATTGTTGTTTTGATGAACTGACATATAAAATTCTCAAAAGTCTGAATGATTCATTCATGAGTTCTTGAGTTAAAGTCAATAATTATGTCAATTTTATTTTGTTCACTCACATTACTACATCACACTATCATATAATGCAGGATACTTTTATGTTACTTCTATGGAGGTTTTGCCTCCTTTTGAAATTTGAAAGCTCCAGTTCCCATTCATTATAAATGTAAGGAAAAGTATATTTCTTTTATGTTCCAAATCAAGGAAAAAATAAAGTCATGCAGGTTTGGAAGGACATGGGAGTTCATTTTTGGCTAAACTATCCCTTTAAGTGATACATAGTGAGTTTTTTGTTGTTGTTATAAAGCATCTTAAATTATACTAACTTTATTTTGTTTGGCTTTACTTTCTTGCTGTGGCTTGCTTTTAATTTATGACAGCACGATAGTGTTCTGAAAAACAAGTTGGAAACAAAGCTGAATAACATCAAGTGTTTGAAACTGAAATCCCCATCATGCGACAACACAGAAGGTTTTCACTTAAAACAGAACGGCCTGTGCTCATATGTTCAAGAGGACACTGCAGTCATTTAGCTGAGATATGCATGAGCATTCTCTGCTGTTTGTCGCTTCTGTAAACAGCGATTATGGGGCCACTGAGGACGAAGGGAGAACAAGAGCTGGACCTTCACAAAAGAACGAGTACAATTTGTCATGTGCTGGATGCTGAGTCCTTAAATAGCCCGGCACAAAAAGTCCCCAAAAGTAGGCTATTAGAGCACAACAATGGTTCATGAGATCCACTTGTGTTTGAGATATGCCCTGTCCACTCCACTACTGGATGTCACCAATACCAAACATAGCTACATCCTTTTTCCTTTCCTTTTCGTTTCTTTTTTGTAACTCTGGGATATGTTTCCACACAATGGGAGAAGCAAGGCTATCCATGACGTTTTGCTGAGCACGATGCTGACAAATTCAAATAAACAAGATTTTCACCCCTAGAGGGAGAACGCAATGTTTGCTTGCATTTATTTATTAGATAAAGCTGAGTGGTTTGTATTACTCAAAAGGTAAACATTTGAAATTAGCTGCAAAATGCAATGCAGATACAGCCAAGCAGTTATTAAAGAAGAGGGTTACAGCCAGGGTGCAAATATTAAGGGGGTTTTAGGGGGGATTGACCCCCTAAATTAATGTTTGACCCTCTGGCCTCAAAGGAAGTGGGGTAAAAGGTTGAAATGTGTGTGTGGAAATTCTTATACTAAAAAGCTTTAGTATAAAGTTGAGGGAAAAATGTTCATTTGTATATTTTCTTGTGGCACCAAATATATTAGGCATAGGTTTGACATAAAACTCATTGTACTGTACATTATAGACTGTATATCACACTGGTTACACTATGGAAGTTACAGAAAAAAGAGTTTTCTTGGAATTGAACTCTTATCCTCTAAGAGACGCCAGTGGAAGGAAGCGTGAATGATTAAAATTAAAGATGGTCAACCTGGAAAATTCTGCTTTTCAGCACAACAACCAAATCACCCAGCATTCTTTCTTTATTGCTGATTCCATAGTTAATAACAGATCCTGTCTCCCAACTTGGGAACTTTTATAGGCAGCACTTGCCTGAGGCCAAAAAGTGGCAAATTTGTAACAAATGTAGGAATTCTCTTTTTGTTTTGCATTCACGGCGAAAAGAAAATAAGAGTGAACTTTCCCTGAACCGTGCTTCCTTTAATGGACTTGGTCCATGTTGACCCAGGAGTTCACATGGAACATGATCTCCTCCGTCCCACCACACTGAGAAAGCAATCAGATTAAACCATCTCACTTCCACAATACAAAAATCAGCAAATAAC
>SCHK01164537.1:0-12445 GCA_004124795.1 Poropuntius huangchuchieni | reverse complement strand
TATATTATATGTATTATCTTAGCTGGAATATGCATTGTGTAGAACAATTTGATATGGTCAATTCAGATTAGATTAAATTCACAAAAAGGATTGNTATATTATATGTATTATCTTAGCTGGAATATGCATTGTGTAAAACAATTTGATATGGTCAATTCAGATTAGACTAAATTCACAAAAAGGATTATTAATTATTATCTCGCCTCACCTTCATACAGTATATGAAACTAATTCCATTAGAATATTGCTTTACTTTATAATTACACAATTTATACTCTGAGTTTCATAGACTGCACTGAACACATAGATAAAATATAGATCCGTGGCAGCGTTCAGTGCTGTGAGGATGAATCAGGCCCCTGCGCTGAGACTTTGATGTGTGGCATAAAGCCAGATGATTTCTTTGATACTGTGTAGAACGCAAATAAATACTCCCTTCCTAACACCCGATGGCACATATCCTCTATATACTTAGATAACACAAAAGCCACTACATTTATCTTTGGTTCAAATAAGTCTGTCGCTGATAAATTTTGTGTTTCCTTTGAGCATTCTTTTTTTTTCTATGGCATAGCAGGAGTGCTTTCAAATGGCGTTTGAATCATACAGCAAGTGAATCATACAGCTGCTCTGAAGGGAATGCTGTCTGCTATTTGAACATTTTCTTCTCAACTCAAGAGGAAACAAAATGTAATATAAATCAGATTTCTCAGTGAATCACTGCTGTAAGTTTGATAAACATAAACTGAATAAAAAAACAGCTTCTTTATTCAGTTCAGACTCAGAGATGGGAAATAATTCCATTTCAGGAATGATGTTCACACCACCAAGGTCTTTTTTTGTCTTGGGTATGGGTGATGAATGAAGGCCTCATCAGGGATAAATTAACCTGTGTAACTGCACAGATACGGTTCGATCTTTGGGATGCAAGGACACAGCCTCTGTCGCACTGACACTGACACTGACTTAATGCATTTGCTATTCACGCAGGATGGTAAGAGACTTTGTGGGTTCAAAGCACAAGAGGTGATGCAGCATAGTCTTGAGACTACCAATGATTCAGGGCACAAACTTTAACTTACATGAAACATAACATTTGAAGATAAAGAATGTTTATACCATTAAATACTTTAGCAACTGTGTATGTGTGTGTGTGTGTGTGTGTGTGTATGTATATATATATATATATATATGTAATAGAAGCCCAATTAACTGAAATGATTTGGAACTTTAGCAAACCTAAACTAAGCCAGCCAGTCAATATGTGTTGCCCGTTAGCCAATGAAAAATCACTTGCTCTGCTAAAGGCACGGGGAAGAAGTGAATGTGTTCAATCACTTCAGCATTTTCTTTTCTCTTTTTTTTTTTTTTTTTTGGAAATGTTTAGTGAGACTACTAATTATCCAAGGCTTTCTGGAGGGTAAAAATCACTCATCAAATAAAGTGCTGTAGATTAATCATCCATTAAAGAGGAGCGAGAGAGACTGAGAGAAAAGAGAGAAATACTTTTAAATAAAAAGGGTAAGGCTGTTAAATTCATGTCTACAACATTCAAGATTAGATTAAGTGAAAAGAAACAAAGGGCATAAACAATTACTCTAAACCACTTTATTTATTTATTTTTTTACTTAAAGAAAGAAAAAAGTTTCAATTATCTTAACTAGAGATAAAACTGTAAAATTGTGTTTTCCTGGCATGCTGCAACAGAGCCATACTACTGCTATAATTTTATTACATTAGCCACTATGTGAACGATCAGTAAATTAAATTTCTAAATTCAGCAGCTTGATGCATTTAGGCCAATTTAGGCAGGTTTATCTTTGTGTGTGCTTGGTGAGAGTCTGCTGAGATTTATTGCTCAATTAATGTTATAAGAGAAGCTTGAGATTTTAGGGAAAATAATGGGTGTTCTACTTTATTTTTGGGTTTCTTCCAACTGAGACAACTATTTCTGTTTGTTTCAAATGTTTCAATAAATCTTTTGATTAAATCCTGCCTATTAGTTCAGCTGCCACAATGCAGGAAAGCATTTCAGGCTAATATACCAGTTAAGTCTTATTCACTTTCTGTTCTTACTGGAGG
Source organism: Poropuntius huangchuchieni (assembly GCA_004124795.1). Taxonomy (NCBI): domain Eukaryota; kingdom Metazoa; phylum Chordata; class Actinopteri; order Cypriniformes; family Cyprinidae; genus Poropuntius; species Poropuntius huangchuchieni. Next base: position 10,363 of record SCHK01164537.1, on the reverse strand, counting down.
TGGAAATCTCTGTAGTTTGAAATCTGTTCCATTTTATGTCTGTAATAAGAACCCTAATCTAACTGTAAGACCGTTTTACGATTGTTTAAGATTGCTGAGTCAATAAAATTAGAAGAACAAACCGGTTGTAATATATATATAACAAGTAAATAAGAGCACTTTGTAAGAGTATGTTTACAGTACATTTGGTTTAAAGTCATTTATATATAGACTACAAACTAGGCACAGGAAACACTTCAACATAAAGGTTCAGACAGGGCACAGAGAACATGTAACATTCAACAGCACACTTTAACAATATTTCAAAGACAATAGACATGATTCTAAAATTACATATAGAGATTTGAAGACCTACTTAAAAGAACAAAGAAAGCACTGTTAAATTTAGCTAAATGCCTTTAATATAGTTCTGTCATGACAATTCTCAGAGAGTTTAGCATGGCAATGTAGATGATAATGTTTGAAAATGAATCAACAATGGACAACTTGTGTCAGATATTGCACAAAACAAAAGAAAGCTGTCAAATTTGTGTCCAGACCTACATGAATCGTTCCCTGTGTCCATCTCATCAGTGAAAAGATTTATTGGTGCAGCACTGCTGAATATGAAAAAGAAAAAGGAAAATATAATTATTCATGTAAAAGGGAAAAGACTGGTGAAGAAAAGTCATTTCCTCTTCATCCGTGGGGTGGTAGAGGATTGGCAAGGCTAACAATGTTAGAGATAGACCTTTCCAACTGATTTGGGACTAGTCCAAAATAAAAAAAATATGGGCAGGAAAGTAACCTCTGCAAGTCTGAATGCATTACCTGATCTACAGCCAGTGGTTGATTCTCAAGAAAAGATGCCACAGGGCTTAGTTAACGCTGTGCAGTAGTCTGGAGACATATGTTTCCCCGGTTCATATAAAATTTGGCATAGCGTGCAGTGTCTCCACAACAATTTATCTCTTGGTTCATGTTAAGGCCCATTTTTCTTTGTTTAAAAAAGATGGCAGATAATACAAAAGTTCAGATGTTTTTTTAGGAATTCAGAATGACTAGGCTTGAATAATTATCCATGTTTTTCCTTGACTGTGTTCAGCATGTTCTTTTCTCTCTGCCAGAGGATGTCTATGTCTCTTGTCTCTGAAGACCTTACTCTGTTCCTGCTGTCGAGCAAACAAGGAAGTATTATTTATTAAAAGCACAGATTTTATTCAGTATATACAAACTTTTTTTTTTTTTTTTTTTCCAGAAGTAACCCATTCATTATTAGTAGGTAGTTTATTTGTGATGTAGGAAAAAAGTTTCCAAAACAGTCTGTTGCATGCACATTCTATTGAGTGTTGCATATTTTGCATTGCACCTTCATGTGTAACTATTTTGGACAGTCTGCAAGAATTAAAGTAATTAAAGTTACAGTTCATCCAAAACTGAAAATTTACTCACCCTCTAGATGATTTTGTTCCTTCGTCAGACATCACTTCCTCACCAATGGATCCTCTGTAGTGAATGGGTGCCGTCAAAATGAGTGCCCAAACAACTGATACAAAACATCACAATAACCCATTAGCAATCCACATGACTCCAGTCCATCTATTAACGTCTCATGATGCAGGTTGTGTATTTGTAATAAACACATTTACAATATCATGTAATTAATAAGTAATACATGATATTGTGATTCATTGTGTATTAGTGCTTGCCTCCATTTTACAATACATAAAGAGAAAAGAAGCACTGTTTTCCATTTGCTCTCATAGATTCTGACAGCAGTGTGTATAAATTTTCTTTCAGAGCACCATATACATGCTATGTGAGTACTTCTGCTGTGCTGTAACAAGCTTTTATATAGATTTCATCTTGTTGTTGAAGTGGTGATTAAAGATATGCGGACTTTCATTGTGCATTGCTTTTGTTGTTATTGATGTCGAATGCATCACTTTTTCTTTTAATCTAGAGTCTCGACTCTCAAGAGTCTCAAGTATAATCAGGAGGAACATGCTATTTTCAGATTCTTTTTACTAAGCTTGTTCTGTGCTCTTTAGCGGTGATTCATAACAGCAGCCTTGGTGTGCATGTGTCATGCAAATGTCAAAAGGTCAGTGATTCATACAGCCCATATACTCCTCTTGGTTCTACTGGACCTGCACCTAGCTNAGGTCAGTGATTCATACAGCCCATATACTCCTCTTGGTTCTGCTGGACCTGCACCGAGCGGGATTCAAACCATTTTTTCCAGCATATGAGGCAGGCGTGCTATCAAGTGAGCTAAAGACCGCAGCCCTTAGTATTAGTTGCTAGTGTGCCTCTTGAGATCAGACGAGTGAGGTTTACCTGCATAGCTCTTACTAGATGGGCTCCATTACATAAGCACGTATTTTTTTGCTCTTTTACATCACTCATTATTTACTTCATACTACATGATTGCAATTAGATCTAATTAACTTCTAATATTTTCTAGCATTGGTGATACTTGACTGTAGAGAGGGATTGTGCTTGCTTGTGGTTGTAAAAGAATCTGCACCAATTATAAGAATCCACTGGCACAGAACAGGGTCAAAACATGATAGACCTTATGATTGACAGTGAAGTCTAAGCCAGTTTAACTGTAGAACATATTCAGTTAACAATATGACTTTGCCCTTTACTTTTTATTGTTTTTCACTGTTTATTAGCCATACATGCCAAGTCTCTGTACTTAAGTATCTTTTCGGCTATACTGTGACTTTCATGTTTACAACTTTTACTTTCTACTTGACTCCATTTTTGAATAAATATATGTACTCTGTACTCCACTACATTTGGGATGAGTAATGTAATTTTTTCAGGCAGTAGTTTATTTCTGCTTCATAGCAAGTAATATTGCCATCTACAGGGCAGCGAAGGTACTATATCTTGTGTGTTTTGCCCTTTGCACCCAAACTTGTCAACAAGGCTACTTTATGCGAATGTGAGTGCATTGGCAGATAGTTATGAATCACAGTTGTTTCATATATGAGATGAGGACATGACTGAGACCTTCTTGAAGGATAATTATGCCCTTTTTTGAGTATTTGAGCTTAACAAAGACTTCAGTGTTTGTAGACATTTTAAGAGGCTGTTGTGTCAAAGTTAATTCATTGCAATTTTGAGGTTTTCAGGTACTCTTTATACGTCTGAATAGTTTCTTAGTGATACTTGCTAATGTAGCTTTTAGACGACCTTATGTTTCACAAACAATGTATAATCAACTCTTTTTGAGCTAACATTTTGAATGTTATCAAAAACTAGATAAAGTTAACATTTGTTCATAACTGAGAGAAACTTGTCACAAACACTAGTCAGTGTTCTGAGAATGTTCCCTGCTAGCTGTGTATCCATCTTTCCCATTCATCTCAATTACTCATCTCAATTCATCGCAATTGCTCAGTTGGTGCAGGACCCTAGTGGAAGCAAAGCATCTAGCACAACCAAGAATTTCTTCTTTTGTTGTGCAAATAATTGGACTTTGATGCAGGCAACCATTCTTTAAACTCCTCAATGCTCTGAAAGAAAGGATGCCACGTAATAAAATGGACAGAGCAGATGGATCATCCAAAGACACCTTGATGCTAACAAGCCTTTTAATTGGTGCGTTTAGGTTTGGTGTGTTAAGGCTGAAATACACTACATGACTTTCACCCAGATTTTTTGCCCAGAATTGCAGTCTGGAAGTAGCAATAGTTCAGAGCCAGTCTGCAGATTTTTGGCGGTCAGAGTTGATAGATTTCACAGACTCCAATTTTTTAGCCTCAAACTACGAATCCATCCAGCCTGAGGATATCAAACATGTTTCATGTTCTGAGATGATTTTAGAACACATATTGTTTTCATTTGTCATGTGTTTCCTAGCAATCAGGCATGTGTTTCTGCATGAGTTTGTTGTGTTTGGAACAATGGGAAAGTCTGAAACTGTGTGATCTTCAGATGCCTAGTTTTTCTCTTTAACCATTTACATAGACTGCAATTCACAGTAATATTATTGGAATCACAATAATAGATATCAGATAAAATTATAGCTCAAAGTTTCAATTTCGATTGTGCTGAGTGAGAAAAAGGTAGAAATTGAAATTTAAGTGTTGGCCCTCCAAGATATGACTGATCATACTAAATTCAATACTTCTGTATGAGTTGTGTGGGCAACGTGTCCTTTAAGGTCATCTCAGCCTTAAAGCTTCCTTCAGGGTCGAAGTCTCCAAGTAGTGGATGCACATACTAATGATTGTACATTTGTTCTGACTTTCACTGAGAAGCTGTACAACAAAAGTTACAGCTAACACTAAAGCAATAAAGTGTTCTCCATTGCAGCTTATATAGCTAGATTTAGATCAGTTGACTCTTTTTATTGGAAAAGTAATGAAAGTGAGAAGAGAAATTACATCAGCTACCATAAGCACCTCACAGAAGCCTTGGTGGGAATAAATGCTTATATGTATACATATGTATGTTTAATAAGATGACTGATTTATCTAACAGTGACAGGCAAGCAGTTAATATTGCTTATGTCTGTGACAATATTTATTGAACTTCTTCTTCTTCTTCTTCTTCACTGTTCTTCTCTCACTGATGCTGGCAAACACAGCCTGGTGAATTGTTGTGTAAGCCAAGGCTGTATGACCTCAATTGTCAGACTGTAAGCTATACACAATTATGATATATAGTATTGACTGAATGATCAATTTTGTGACATAGCATATTCACTGGAACAGGAAATTAAATGGTAACACACAAATCCAAGCAGGCCGTTTTTTGAATATTATTTGGACAATGAGCAATGTTGTCTATAGAGTGATTTGTATATTTAAAGTCACTCACATGCTCAATGTCCAAATGAAACCAATGCCACTGAATGTAAGGCTTTACAGTATCAAGGACATCTTTCTCAAAGACAGCACTGACACTCTGAAAGTCCAATGTCAGTGGCGTTGTCTTTTCAAAAAAGCTCCACAGTCTTTAAAACGTTCACAGTTTCTATGCATTTTAAATTCCAATCCCGCTTTGAATTGCCTGTTTTCTAGATGAAAGCGAGTCAGGCATGTTTAAATGACCAGTGGAAGTAAGGTAAGTGAAGATTGCCATCCATAGCCTTGGCCGGATCTCTCAACCCCTCTAAAGTGTTCCTATTTACCTGAAGATATTCATCTCACTCTTCCTTCTCCTTCTTCCTCCTCCTGCTTCTGAAAGAGGCTTCAGAGACATGGCAAAGATGGACTAAGCCAAGCGTTAAATTGGCTTTTTAAGGGAAATGAATAAATAACTTTGAGGAACTGATCCCTTGGCAGTGCACATCTGTCGTGCTTGCAGTTTTACAGAGAGGGCTGCCAGCTTGAATGGCCTGTTCTGACACGCAAACATGCCATTTGTGCTCTATTTTACTGTAGTTAATTACCATTATATCTTCCTTTGTTTTGAATTCACTCTGTCAGTCGGTATATGGTAGGTCTGTGCTATCCAGATACCCAAAAATATTTACAGCCACAATTATTTGAAGGTAAAATAATGAGCATGATAATGAGATTTTTATGTGAACTATCCCTTAGTTAACCTCAACTCAAAGCTAAGATTAGTTAAAAGCTCTAAGCCATTATTTATTGTCTCTCTGTTGAAATGTATACAGTAAAACAAGACATTTATGAACGACATTTATGAAAGTTTTTTCTTTTTTTTAAGCTTAAAAGACTTAGAAACTATAGCAATTACTCCAAATACTCAATGTGCGATTCACAGAAGAAAGTAAGTCATATGGGTTTGGAATGATAAGCGAGTGAGTAAATAATCACTGAAGTTTTATTTTAGGATGAACTATCCCTTTAAGCATTTTTAAGCCATATTTTTAAAGCACATTGAATTTAGAGGCTCTTGCAATGGAAGAAGCCATCTGTCCATGAGTCAAAATCCCAGAGCCGGTCTGGCTCAATCTTTCCTTGATTACAGCCTCATGAAAATGGACTGAACAAGCTGTTATAAACTGCACTTCCATTACAGACTCCATCCTGCAACCACGGCTGCTGTTTGGTAAAAGTTGTTTTACATGCCTTTGATTTAAAAGAGTTTCTGACAGTAACTTTGGAGTGAATTCTGGGTCATTTGTTACTTTTTGACACTTATGAAGGATTGTTTGGAAACATTTTTGAAATTTAAATATTATTTTAAGTAATACAGTTTTCTTATTTAAAATATTAATAAATAGTGTTTTATTATTATTAAAATATAATTGTAAATAAATTGTTTGTTTGTTCATAAATAAAGACAACAGAAGATTTTGATCATGATGATCAATTAGAGGCCTTAGAACATTACATATTAAATATAACACAATCTTTATAGGGTTAACTTTGTTGCATTTGCAATTTAAAATGGCTATTTAAGACGTGCTAAAATACAGTGGAAAATCAAAGTATATTATGTAGGGAGATTATGCTCTGTGGGTTGCTTTGAGTTCCAGTTTATCCCTGGTGATAGAGTTTAAAACATGCCTTCATTTCACACATATCCTCACACTGTGCGGATGGGACCAATTAATGCCTCCAGTCGCCATCTTCATCCCCACAGTGTGGTATTCTTCAGCCTTTGTCATGTGAATAATCAACTCTAATTCACAGAGCTTTAAAATGACCAGAGATTTACGCATCCATGAATCTCTGCCACAAATCTCTCATTTTAGGTGTAATTTGCTGCCTGTCACATAGCTGTGAAAAGGCCTGAATGCAAACTGTGAGAATACAAAAGTACATTATTCATTCAAAAACATCTTATACGCAGTGCAACCCCATAAAAATGTGCTCATTAAATTCATGGCCACGCTTTTTGTTTTTACCATAAGTGGATTTTACCTGTCTCCAGGTTTGGAAAATGTTTTGCATTAATTCAGGCATGATGGATGGGAACTTTATAGGTTATACAGACTTGAAATTGCTGCCAATGAAGAAAGTGTTTAAACTGACAAGTGCTCTGTCTTTTAAAACAGTGATTTTATTTGCCGTTTTTAATAATCTAGCATAAAACTTAATGAGATGTCATTTTTACCATTAACTTGTCTCAAGCATCTATTTTGGTGTTCAGCTAAATTGATTCATTTTCTAGCCTTGTTACTTAATGAGAACAATTTTAAAGTATGAATACCTGGATGAAGCTAGACGGTGATTTAATGTAAAAAAAACTCCCACCACTATTTAAATTCTTAACTTGTTTTCATTATCTAACATGCAGGTATTTATCTAACTGAACAGCTGAACCTGCTTAGAATTGCGTGAAAATAGTACTAAAAAATATGTTGGTAAATAAGGGGCGACAACAGGGGACAGACATTTTGACTGGGGACTTATGGACTTCATATTTTGGCCAGAAGTGACGGCACCCATTCACTGCAGAGGATCCAATAGTGAGCAAGTAAATTTTCCCACTGAAGAAACAAACTCATCTACATCTTTGGATGAACTATTCCTTTTAGAGCTCATTTAAATCACTACTGAGCCATCTTGAAAAATCTGAAAGAAATACAGAAAGACTTATGTGAGAGGTGAGAACCTGGTTTTGGAGTTTTGTGCAGAAATGGGTTATATAACAGCTGTGAATTGAATCTGAATAATTCCCTTGTGTTTACAAGCACACATGTGACAGTAGTGACAACTAAATCAGATGCTTTGTTTCAACAGAGGAGTACTAAAGCAAGACTTTTTGTCTAGACAGTCAGAGGAGACTATTAACTCTGTTTAAAACCTGTGAGGGCATCTTTTCTTTCAAATAAAATGGAAAAAAAATGGAAACTGAATTCCAGGGTTTATTTTCTTGAACCATGCAGCTTTTTAGAATTGGTTCTCAGTTCAGGTCCCTGTATGACTTTTGGCCAGATACAAGGGTACACAAAAAATCTTTATTCAGTTTGTAGTCAATACTTGCCTATAAGGTTATTAAGGTTAAATTAAGTTATTTAAGATAATTTGGCATGTCTTTTGAAATCATTCTGATTGTGAGGATCATTGAACATGGTAGAGATGTCGTCACTGGATGCAATTGAGTGTTTTGCTTTCCTCTTTGAATCAGTGAGTCTTATTCACTAATAATTGCATGCAGATGTTCCTGCTTATTTGAGCAGAAACTAAATAAGCAAGTAAGACTATTTGTAGCATGACTTAAAGAAATGGATCTTCATTCCTTTTCCGTTTTCCACCTTTTTTGTTGTTGTTGTTGTTGTTGTTTTCTTACAATCACTAAACATGAGGTTGTTTTTCACCAAACTGAATTGGAGTCCTTTTTGAAATCACAATGCACTGCCGTATACTGTATGGTACATATTGTATTATATGACATTCACTCAACCATATATTCATGAAAATGGTCTTCTTTCACAAGTAAGTCATACAGGTTTGGAAGGACATGAAATTGTTGAGTCTGAGGAGCATATAGCCTACAGCAATCTCAAACTCTATTTATAGCCAGAATTTACACGCACATATTCAATACAAGCTGCTGAATGTAAATTTTCCAAAATACTGTCAATGTTTGAAGTAAGCATTGCATGAGAAGGGCATGGGTCCTCATCCTAATGTTGATTTTAACCTCTCTGAATCTACAAGAAGTGTATAAGTACCTGTCTTAGCATATTTGAAAATCTGAAAGATTTTTCAGCTGTTGTGATCAATGGTAAATGGACAACATAAAAGAATAAAAGTTTTTTTTGAAGTTCTGTAATTGTTTTATTGTTTTGTCAACCATGTAGTGAAGGATAGACAGATTCTGGGCAGGCTGTGCCAGGAATAGCTCATACATCCCAATCAACACCAGCGTTTTTGTAAAACTCCCATCCTGAACTGATCCCAGCTGCCACTGAAAACCTGTTTCCTCTCTTAGAATTATTTAATGATAGACACTGCGCAATTAAGTACTTCTCAAGTTTCTCTTGAAGTGTAGTTGGTATACTGCAATAGGTAAATCGCTTTAAATAGAAATGTTATTTTTGGATAAAATATTTGAGCTTCTTAAAGATCATCAGAATAAAGAAAGAGGGTCCTCAGAAAGGATGAGGCAGATATATATATATATATATATATATATATAATTTTTTTTTTTTTCTTTTTTTTTTTTTTTCTATTCACCTTGTCTTTTTCCAAAAATGTTCTTTTTTTTTTTCTTTTTTTTTTTTTTGCTATTCACCTTGTCTGTTTCCAGAAATGTTCTTTTTTTTTTTCTTTTTTTTTTTACAATGAATGAGGCAAAGTCTGAAACTAAAATATTTAAGAATCAGTTCATTCACCAGGATCTCATAAATAATTTCTTCTACACATCCCAGAACTCTGCTGGCTTGAGTATAGCAATCCGTTCAAAATTAAACTCAAATCCAAAAGAATTACACTCATTTATCTCCACATTTCAACACAAGAACCTAAGCTTCGGTCCAAATAAGGCCAGTAAGACAAATGATTAGTTGAGATACGGCCAAAAGACAAATGCTGTCTCTGAAGGACTTCAGAAACTAGAGTTTCAAGGTTCTTACTGTCTTTTCTAGGATCTGTGACAGATTGACATTGATGGACAGAAGAAGTTTTGAAGGTTGCTCCTGAGTTAGAAGTGATTGCCTTTTGTCAGTCATTTGTAGGCTCAGTTGGACGTTGGTTTAGTCGATCAAGGCCCAAACTTCCACGCTGGAGTGGAGTGGGGAATCAGACATGAGGAAAGATGGATGCTTCTGTCTTCAGGTTTAATCAAACACAGCTGTATGCACTTAACTGGATTTTTCCACACACACACACACACAGCCAGGGCTGCAGCTGAACTGTGAGGTGATCAAACAAGGTTTGGGTGACATTGAAAAGAAAAGGAATTTGAGAGTAATTTTTTTTCAGCTCTCACATTAGACATGCATCATCATTAGCTCCAACATTAATCCTCATGTTTGCACTCATGTGAACTTCCCTTCCAAATGGATTCACCTTAGATGTTTAAATATGAGAAGCAAATGTGTTCACACGAATAAACCATTTGTAATTTCTATAATATCCCTATTTCTAAGTTACAAAGTTGCCAGGTAGGATAATGGGGTCATATAGAGAAAATAATAATAATTATAATAATAAAAGTGTATGTGTTACATAAAAATGTAAAAATAAAATTGTAAAACATTAATACTACAGCATATTAAAGGAGTCATATAATGCTGTATGCACTTTTACAAGTTGTTTAAACTGAAATGTGTGTTGGCAGTGTGTGTACACATCCACCCTATAATGATAAAAATCTACTTGGTGGTTTTTTGTAATCTCGTTAAATGTTTTCCCCTTTCTCAAATCGAACTGTCTGACCATGTGACGTCACACGGTCAGAGTCCCCTCCCACTATAGTTTGATTGACAGAAGCATTTCAC
>SCHK01164467.1:0-16126 GCA_004124795.1 Poropuntius huangchuchieni | reverse complement strand
AGGAGAGGAGAGGAGAGGAGAGGAGAGGAGAAGAGAAGAGAGGAGAGGAGAGGAGAGGAGTTGCCCCTGTGTGGGTCTGAACAAGGATGAGTCACATGTTGCTGCCTACTCAAACACCCACACAAACCAAAGAGTGGGTGTGAAAACGCTGGGCTCGGAGCCTACGGGCTTTGAAAGGGAGAGATGATCGTTCTGTCTCTTATTTTCACTTTCTCTACTCCTCTGCACACATACACCTCTTCTACCCACGAGCTGAGCCTACATCGAGGGAGCATTTTATGATGTCATCTCCTCAGATCTAAAGAATCACGGCACTCAGGATAATGTGTGGGCTATTATCCTCTATACGTTGGTGCCGCGTGTGTAAAATACTGAATCTTTTTGGAGGATACACTACATCCCTTTCTTTCAAACTTTTTCTTTTGAAACAGTTGACCACATTTCTTTTCAACACAGCCTCCTGCCGCGCACCAATCTCACTCTTCTCACAGACCGAGGATCAAGTCTGGCACCTGCCAATCATCACCTAAACTTTCAAAAGCACACCATCAGAGTCTGTCGATTTCTAAAAATGCCCACTGCAGCTCGCTCCCCCTTGGGAAAGACACTAAAGAGAAAATGTTAAACCTACCGGTGCAGGATGAGTGCACGATTCGGTTTTAGCAAGTCCGTCCTGTCTTGTTTCAGAAATATTCATCTGAGGCACTACAGAAAAATGAGAAAGAGAAGAAAGTGTGTTGTAATGCCACATCATAACGCTAATATTATAAATGTATATATCACTCAAAACCGTTCCAGCCATCATGGACCAATATTATGTTGTATAACATGTCCAATTCAAATGAAACCCTTCAGGACTGTGAAGGAACATTCTGTTGAAACGGACCAGCTAGATGACACTCAAGTGAGACAGATTGCTCATTAGAATATTTCACATTTGCGTGTGGGCGATCACCAGCAGCCATTCTTCATCACAACTCAAATAATCTCCAGAGATGAGCGCCTCAACTTGCAAAACAATCTCAAATCACACAAATAATCACGTCATTTCTTCCTTTTAATAATTACACATTTTATATTAATTATAACCCTTGTAACAGTGAAATGTACACTATGGATAAAAGGTTTAAAATACTATTGTGTAATTGAACATGAAAATGTGGCAATTATACAGCCGTTGCTATAAAAGGGAAGCCCTTTTAAGGCACTTTGAGGTACTTAACTGAAATATACAGCGGTGTGAATCATTCACATCCTTATCATTACACCAATTGAGGTGCTAGATCCATTAACAGCACTTTTGAGGGCGAAAAGAAAATTCTCTGACATGTCTGACAGCACAAAGAAGACTCTGTTAATGCACTACTTTGTAACTGATCAGACGCACCATTTGCCGAAAATTTAAATTACATTTTGACATAGGTTTACTGAGAAATAATCCAATTTCTCATGTACTGCAGCGTAGAATTCAACAAATACGATGCACCAGACATTTAGCCGTTTAGTCTTTAAGTACGCAAAGTAAGCTCAAAAGCAGATTATAAAAACAAATAAATGAACAATATGTGAATAAGACAAGATCAGGTGCTAAAAATGCTGCCTGTCAACATTCAGACAGCTATTGTTACAGATAAGCTGCTAGCCATATTTTACAATATCAAATTTAGATATGACCAATAGGATTGGATATATATATATATTTTTTTTTTACTGCTTTCACATAAGGTTTCCTCTTATCACCCTCTGCACACTATTATCACAGTATGTCTCATGTGTGCCCCCTGATGGAAAATATTTGAAACAAAAAAGTACAAATTCACACTAAACAGGTATTTTAGGACTATTAGCCTAATCATTTGTGGGTGCATGACATCATTTATTTGGCTAACACAGATTAAAAAAACTATTGGACAGTCAAAAGTATACTAATTAAAAGCAGTTACAGATGCAAAAAGCATTTTAATTGTATACTTAGAGCATTACGGCTCATTTGTTTTTGTAGTACTATTAGCACTAGTTTTGTAATTAGTAATGAACACAGAGATTTTGCTCCCAATCCCTTCGGTTTGGGGGTGCGTAACGGGGGCGATGAAGGGTGCTGGGGTGAGCGGGTTCATTGAATCCATGTACATAATGTGTCCGTTCAATCCACTTGCAGGCGTCCGGCCACTGCACTTCATCTTCCTAGGCAGTGGTGTTATCCTTGTCATTTGGGGAAAAAAAGAGGAAAGGGGAAATGTGTCCCCCCTTGTTTCCCCTCTCTAAACTCGCCCCTCTCTTATTCCCCAACTCAATTCTTTCAGTCCCCCCGGGGCAACAGCATTCCAAAACACACACAAGAATTTCCTTTTCTTCAGTTCACAAACCCTCCCCTCCTACCTCACTTCAAGAAGAGGAAAAAAGAATACATCACCCTCAACCAAATGGCCCTTACACTAAATAACAAAAATATAGAAATAAAACGCCTGTGTAACTTATGACAAGTCATTTAAACACTTTTTCACAGTCTCTCTTTCTCTCGCTCTCTCTCTATAAAATGCATTTGTCAGATACCACACACACACACACCGTAGCTACAGCATTCTGTGTCTGTGTGTGTGTGTGTGTGTGTGTGTGAGTGAGTGTGTTTCGTGCATGCGGCATTGTAAGTTCGAGGCTTTAGACACAAAGCAACATAAATGCAGGAAGCAGCAAAAACAAGTATTCTTTTAAAAAATAATTATTACATGTATCTTATTTGTGGCACTGAAGCTGTAATTTGGCCATATGCTACTCGAGAGAAAAAACAGATGAACCAAATACTAAACAATGCATCTTAAGGATAGCCTACACAATCTGCAGTTTATGACACAATATAATAAAATAGACACAGGACGCACCTTTTGTTTGACTTCGCTGCATGCTCGCTATTCTTCCTCCGCGCACCATCACCGCTGATAGCGGACAATCTGTTTCTCTGCGTCCAGGAGAAAAAAAGAAAGAAAGGCATGAAAAAATGAGCTCGGTCGACAAAATGAAAGTACGACTCCGTTGCGAATGCAGAAACACTTCATGTTCATCATCGCATGTTTCATTCATCTTCTTGTCATTTCCCTTTTCCTTGCGCCGGCCGCCTTTTCACGTTGTGCATTAACATACCGAATGGCTTGGAAATGCCACTGCTGCCCCATTCACATGAACGCTGCTGACTTCACTAACCAGCATTCAGTTTAGAAATCCCCCTCTGTCGGGGCCGTCCCTTCGCGCGCGGATATAACGGGGATATAACGCACTGCAGGCAGGCCTATAATATATATGCACGCGATTTGAGGAAACTCCTAAGTCAGAAATAGACTTTTGTGCAGAAAAGGCGAAAGTTCTATGCTGAGATGACATCATTTTCTACGTTGAACTTGCATGTTTCTGAGAACAGAAAAGGGTAAAACAGCTGCGTCCTCATAACTCTCATTTGTAGGCAGATGATAAAGATTTCAACAGTAGATTCAAAGGGGAATTTGTCAGTACATTTTGTTGTTCTTCAAGTCGAAAATACTGTACATTTTAAAAAATAAAGCCCGAAGCCACTAGACAACTTTTTAAAAATCCACAGAGGGTTTTTTAAACAATATTCTGGTTATGTAGACAACAACAGTGTACGTTAAACTGTGTACGAATTATTCACTGACTTTCGGGGATTAAAGGACTTCCTGTGAGTAATTTTCGCTGTTCGTCTCGCGCCTCTTATACAGTTAGTCAAATGTCATCTTAAATGGTCTACTTGTCGAAGTACTAACCGATTACGAATCCAAATAGAACGCTGTCGAGCTCTGTTGTTGCTATGGTTACCAGCGCGGTCGAACGCGAGTTCTGTTCGCAAGCGTCTATTTAAACGCACTTTCACTAACTTGTAACTTTCCTAGGTAGTGTTTTTAAAAAAAAAAAAATTATTTATATTAAATGCTGGGATTCCTAATCTTTTTTTTTTGTCTTAGATTCTACATTCCTAGCAATTTTGCCTAAATGACATGGTTGGGAATCACCCTTTTACAGACTCAATTAAGCAATAAGCTATTCTGAAGAACCTATTATCTGACGTCAAGTTGTTCTCCAAACAACCTACAGACAACACAACATTTATAGTGAAAATAATTTGTGCCACGAAGAACCATTAAATAACCTTTATTTTTATTTTTTTAGAGTATTGGCTATACCATCAGGAACTTTGTTAAGACGTTTTTTTAAATGCCAGATTGGCATAAACTGAAGAGTGTTTATGTCAGTACTTGTTTTCCTCTGAAATTAGTTTAGGGACTTTAATCCAATTGAGGAGGAAGTTAACACAAAAGGCGTTCAATTGATTGATTCTCATTTGGTAAAATTGATTTTAAAACAAGCCTTTCATGTGTATTAAGGTGCTTTGTAATGAGCTTACGTTCCCCAGATGTGGTTTCTGAAATTTACTCATTGAAGATTATTGTTTTTAATTGAGTTAACACTGAGTGGTAGTTCCGAAATCAGTTCCTCATCTAGACATTATAATCTTTTTGAAGTCTAAAGAAATTGTGTTGTAACTTCAGTACACTCAAAATATCCTAAAGGATACAAGAGAATTTAATCACTGGTAATGGAAATGTAAAAAGCCTTTAACAGTTTCCAAAGACACAATTTGAACTGCAGTGCATGCCAGATGCTGAAATTTGCATGTTGACAAATGAGTATGCATGCGTTCACTCATTTAAGAAGTTTTGTTGGTGTACACTGGGAAACCACTGAGCTTTGTGTACAACCTGGTTCCCCCTTTGCTTTCCCTCCCTCTCTCAACAGCAAAATTGTTTTTACAGTAGACACCCGGGGTTTCACCAGAGAGTAAGACTAGCAGGAAAGAAGTACAATGGGAGTTCACCTGACCACATCGTCTCATTCACAACAGACCATGAACACTCTTCTTCAATCCTTGTCCTGAATGCAGAAAGGATGCATGGGGGAAATACAACAGCTGTGGGAGGTGCCCAGTGATTTACATAAAATTTCCAAAGTGCCAGATTGGCATATGATGAAATGTCTCGTTTTTTCCATTCTCTCTCACAGTTTCACAGAGAACATCTCAGAGAAGGCTTTCAAGGGAAGGATGAGCAGATGATGAACTTGGGGAAATTTGCACAATTGATCATTTTGACAGGGTTTAAGAAAAACATTTCTGTCATTCCATGGATGAATTCTTGTTTAATATATGCCCAAATAGCTACAAAATGTGCACACAAATTAAATTTTAAATGAGGAAAGCAGAATCGAATGCGCTAAACCATCATTTATAGAATTAGATCAAGCTTCAGTAAATCAATCTGTTCTGAATTGAGAAACGTGGCATATTATTAATAAAGATCAATATAATGAATGTTAAGGATTTTACTCTGAAAAACCTCAATTGTAGCTAACATATATTGTTCCGATCTAATCAGTGTGAGCACATCTGCACACAGAAAAATATGAAAACATAACCTGCGCAGCATGTCTCTTCAGCCCTGCTCACACACACAGCACAGTATGAGCCTTTACTGGTATGGAAACATTTTAAATATCAGTTTCACAGCTGCTTCAGCCAAATAAGACACAAGCATCAGACAAAGAGTGAGAACAAAACTGAATAAAAATAATTTAGTCGCTGTATTCAAAAGTGGATTAACACACATTCAAATAATAACGCAAATTTGTATTAAAAAAAAATCTGTCTCTGAAAAAAAGGACTAAACAAGGTTAATTCTGCTTTTCTAACACTTAACAGAAATATTGGAGCTAAATGATTACAGATGCATATTTCTTGTTATCACAGACAGAAATTCCATTAACTATTGAGAAACATCCAAATTCCTTACAATAAAAAATGTAAAATTTCAACTCAATCGTTCTTTAGTCCACTGAGGGTATATTATTTGATTCTTCAGTTATATCATGATCAGTAATGACTTAGCAACATTTATGCTTTCATCAGTTCAAGACTAACCAAGACTAATGACAGCACAAGCGGTTCAGTAACATATAAAGCACCCAGATTGCAAAAATACAGTTAAATGTTTTAAAGAGACCCATTCTCATGGCACAAACTGTGAATGCACCTATTATTTTAAAATAATCTTTACTTGACCAGCTGAAGTATATCTATAAAATATTTGGAAAAGCCTTTCTAGTTAATGAGAAGTAAAATCTGTACACAGAATTATGCCAGCTGTAGTATTTGGCAGTGAGTACACTTGTGGATCAAGTGAAATCCACTGGCAAATACAGTTTTCCCCCACTTGCAGCTCATAATAATGAATCAATGCTGATTTACTGTTTATGAATAGCATGTTACGATATGGAAGAATGCAGACATAAAATCATAGAGGTGCTCTCGGAACTAGATATATTTCAAGGTATTGTATATTGTTATGCTTGGCTTAAGATGCAGACAATAGCGAACAATACCTAAATGCATTCTCTGAGTCACATTCTGATAAGTACCTTCAATCATTTGCGACTTCAGTCAGCTGTGGCTGGAATTTGTTTATCCATAGTCTAAAGGACATGTTGCCTTTTTTAGTTAGACCAGACACATTGCAATGAATAACCACTCCTGTTATATGCCGTTCATGTGTTACTATTCTTTATCATATTTTCTACAACATAAATCACCGTATTGCATGTGGTTTCTACATTCTTTGATCTTGGATTCTCAGGTACATTTAAAAGCCTGCGCAAAATGAATTGCCTATACATGTGCAATAAAAATTCTCACTGCAAAGCAGTGAACAAAAATTCCTGTTGCATGTACATGTAAATTCCTAAATGCAATGTCATCTTAAAGGAATTCGGATGAACTTTCACCTCTTTCCTCATTCAGACAGTGAACTACAGAATTAATTTTTAGTGTAGACATACTCTTCCTTAATGAATTTTTAGGTTGAGCGATCTTCAAAAAGGGATATGAAATGTTTATATCGGACATTTTGTGTGGAAGAACAATTATTACATAAGATCAGCTAATTCAGTTCTTTAGTCTGGCATCTCAGTCACAGACAGTAAATCAATTCAGAAAGACTGAATCAATTCAAACCAATCAGGCCTTATTGCTAACTGAATCGATACAGAGTCAGTGTACACCGTTTAAAATAAAGACCGAATGTGTCGCTACTTCCATCACTTTTTAAAACCCATCTAAAATGAATCCATACCGAACTAACAATTACGTTTTACTGTGTCTCAGGTTTGCTTTCGTGTCCTAAAACGCCACAGCCTGCAGAAATTTTTCTGGTGAAGTATGCAAGTGAACGAGTGAGTCGGTACTTGCTAAATCTTATACTCCTCTGCGCTCGAGTTCGAACATAAACGCCTCTCGCAAGCGGCACATCCATAGAAACGTCCCTCTTTGTCTGTCATTTGTAAGGACGGAATGAGACCACCTCTCAGACCACACACCATTTAAATACATCGGCGCATTAATCAGTGAACTGGAAATGAAAAATATCGCCAACCCCGCGGGGAAACGACAGCAAGACACTTCACGCTCCCAGCAGACAGTGCGATTCTAACAGCACCACAGGTGGGTCTCTTTGTATCCCCTCCCGGTTGTGCCCCATTTTGGGAAAGCCCCTCGGCGGCAGGCAGCAACCGTCTCCAGCTGAACCTGAAATACAAGCCCGAACGCTGGATTTTCCCACTGCAGCGAGGGGGATTGATTCCCAGGGATCCGTCTGAGCTAAACCCTCTTAAATGTCCCCCTGGCTTTTGTCTTCACGTTTCAGCTGAAATTCGCAGCATTCATCGAGCGCCGCTTCAGAGAGCACAGGAATGCTCCGGGTTTGACAGGCACCCCTCGCCTTCTGCAAATGGGTGGAATATTTCACATACACACACTTCACTTGTGCACACACGCACTTGGTCACCCACACACACTGAGCTACACCCTCCCACACAAATACCTATATCCAAACACCCACACACACTCATGTGCTCCTGAGTGCACATGCACAGGGCACACACACATATCCACCCACACACACACAACAACTTTCTCATGATAGCTCTGATCTGGTTTTGTACAGAATGGGATACAGCACAAACAAATCCGGCAGATAATGGCATTAGCCGAGATTCCGCTGGCAAGTTTAAGCACTTTGGGAAGAAGCAGATAGGTGTGCATGCGCCATTTATCTCTCTTTAACTGCGGAGAACAAAGAGCAAAGCTGCATTTCAGTCTCTTGCATTCCATTCTAGCAGAGACACTCTTTCAGCACAGAGAAAACAATTACAGATCCCAGTCTGTCAACAGCCTCGCACAGCACAGAGGATCCACTCTCACTGCAGCGCACTGCAAACAGTGAGGCGCCTCTTTTCTATTCATGAGGAGTTGAAATTGACCACATTTTTAGCATGAGAGACACCGAGCCAAAACTTTACATCATTGCAGAAACTCTCATTCCATCTGAAATTTCAAGTCATGTAGATCAACTCCAGTCATTTGCTTTCACTCAAAAAGTTTACGTTCATCTTCAAAAGAATCTTACCTGCACACATGGCACGGTGTGATTTGCGTCTTCCTTTTTCTTGTCACTCCATTTCCTCCAGTGTTCATGTGCCTGTGACTGACTGCAGTATCCTGTTGAGATCTGCTGTTATATGTGTGTGTGTGTGTGTGTGTGTGTGTGCGTGTGCGTGTGTGTGTTTGAGGCTGAGCTTTTGCCGCTCTCTGCGAGTGTCACGCTGGAAGTGTTGTATCCACAGGCTGCCTTGGGTTTAACTACATAGCATCTCTCCACCCCCATGGCTGCATGGTAAGCGTGTGTGTGAGCAGGGAAGATTTCCTGCCTACACGGCTCTGTAAGTCTGCCCCCAGCCCACCCCCCCACACCACACACACACATTCACATTCACTGCCTACTTTAAAATGCCGTCACCTGACCAGCCTACCACAGTCAGCCCACACATAGTTCAGTTTTTCCTCTTTTTTCCAGTTTTTTTTTTTGCATCAGTTTTTCACATCTCAATTATGGTTAAGTAGAAAAAGTAATGAAAATAACCAAAATAATCAATGAGAAAGCACAAAAAGTTGGCGTACTGTTGCTCTAAGAATTTATTCTCGCCAACAAGAGGCGTTTAAGCAAAACTCTTCATCAGGCACAATCAGACTGATTAACTCTGCAACAAACAAAAAAAAGTGTGCTGACTTTTCGTGCTTTTTTTAATGTGAGAAATAGTTACAATGTACACTGTAATATCTTGAGACAGTATACAGAGAAAACATTTTAATTCCTAACTACAGTAAATATCTATTCAAATTTTTATTCGTAAACATAATTAAAAAACTTGATTTAAATTATATTTTTAAATGAAAATTGATTAATACATTTCTGTTAATGGTCTGTAAATATCTATAATGTTATCAATAAATAAAAAAGCATTGTGATGCTGTTTATGCAATATAGCTTTGAACAACTTTTTTCACAAGCTGGTCTTACAGAAAAATAATCTGTTTTTAAACTTGATCCGGTTAGGATTTGTCATCTGAGGGGAAAAAGGAAATTGGATGTGAAATTGTAATTCATGACCTCACAATGCTCACCCTGTTATTGGATTGATTACTCACTCCATTAAATCATAAATAGGTCACCTCAAAATGTGTACTGTTTTCCATGTGCATCTCATCAAACCAGTCCTTTAACACTCATAGACAGTGCATGCTTTTAAAAGTGTGAGGACTCAATGAAATGTCAGTGTATGGAAAACATATGCCTTTGTTGAGAACGTAATCAGAGATCAAACAGTGTTTGAGGCAACATCACAAAAAAAAACTCTGAACGAATATGAATAAGTGGCCCCGAACATATCAATCAGTATTTCCATCAACTCTGAAATATCACAATGGAGCAGTTTATTACTCAATGTGGAGGGAAGGAGCTGTATGTTGTCTTTTTTATTCCCATTTCTGGGAAGATGTGTTGGAGTCAAACTCTCCATGTCCTTACCCTTTTAAAACTAACCAGCCGCAAAGAGGTCATAAAATGCGAACTTGTCTATCTGAGAGCCCATTTAGACAACAAGTGCTCTATTAGAACCAACCACCAGGGTTATACAGCTTTACCTTCAGTGCTGTGCATTAAGCAGAGGTGGGTGTGTGCGCTTCAATTTGTGATTACTTTTCCGAGCTGGTAATTGGACTATTTTAGAGAGCGAGACTGAAAGAATATTCATATATATTCAGGTAATATGGCTACGGACAAGAGGAAGGAATTATGCGTGGGCAGAGCACAAGCTCTCTATCAATATGCAGACAGATTTTATAGACTCTAATGGAAACAAATGAGGTTTATCTGGAAAAAACTACTTTTGCTGGTACCTAAAACATTCAACTTCAGTTGTGAAAATCATTTGGTTGATTAGTATTTAGCCTTTTTAGTTCAAATATTTAAGCTTTCTTAAAACAAGAAAACTTGCATAATATTGTATATTGGCAAAATAAAGGTTGCACGAGAGTGTTTTTGTAGCAATGCAATAAAATGTTGGCTTCCACTACAAAAAAAAAACCTTTCTGTGAACAGTTCTTAAAAGAACCTTTTTTTCTAGAATAACAATCTAAAGAACCTTTTCCCTTTATTTTTTCCCTTTAGAAAAAGGTTCTTTGGATTATTAAAATGTTCTTCATGTTAAGAAAAATGCTTCTTTTAAGAACTGTTCTAAAAGGTTCTTCACAGAACTAAAAATGGTTCTTCTATGGCAACTTTTAACCATTATTATTTTAAAGGAGACATCAGATGCCTACTTTCCACAAGTTGGTATGATTCTTTAGGGTCTTCGTGAAATATCTGCAACATACTTTTGGTAAAACAACATCCTTTTTACCTTGTCAAAAACAGCTATGTTTACAGTGATCACACCTCGTTTTTCTCTTCCGTTTTTATGTGTATTTGGCGGCGCATTACCATCAAATACAAAACTAATCCACTGCATACTCAATAGCTCTGATGCCGGGAGAAAATGAAGATTCTTGTGTTCAATTAACATTCAAATACTGAGGGCGGAAATATGCTAATATGGGACATCGGTTGTGGGCGGGGCCTGAGCTAACAGACATTTCGTGCCTCTAACAAGTGCTTTCAACCTTCTTTTTGATCTGAATGGTATGCATCGTCATATGCAGAAAACATTCGAGGTCTACCACAAACTTGTCCCACCACGTAGAACGCAACTGAAAGCTTCTTCAAGTGTGGAAAAACTAAAAACTACTTTTAAATAGAAATTACAGAATATTTACGTGTTACAGATGGTCTACTCGCATGGGATTAGTACAACCTGAAGTAATTCTACCGGACCTTTTTACAGAAGTCGCTGTAATCTTTACTGACATCGTAATGATTACTGATGGGACTAAAATCACTGAGAAGCTTTGGTAAAAATGACTTTACCCCACCTCTCCATGTAAGACTAATCCAGTCCGAATAGGGCTTAAGACACATTTATATGCAAAGTGAATTTTGCATCTAATTTCCCCTTTAAAGAAACTTTTGTACAATGAAAATGTCCCTTAGATGTTGGCTGTTTCCTTGAGTGCCTGTCAATCTTTGTCAGAAAAGTTACATTACATAAATTAAATAATTTACAGTCATGGTAAACTGTCAACAATTTCTGTATTGCTTGTACATTGTCTGTTCTATTACACATTAAGGTAAAAACAAAACAGACCGTGAGATTTGAACCCTTGTTATTATTCATAATGAACAGGTGTGGCTTCTAAGAAACCAAAACATTCATGTTTCTCATCACATATGCAAGCACAAAGACCCCACCCCTACACCCTCACCACAGTTTCCTGATAATCCTCTCCCACCTTAATCCAGATTTTACCCACAGAGAGTTCATCAGCTAAACCTGTTCTTACAGACTCTTAGGTCACCGGGTTCTTTCTCAGATTCAGGGTGTCCACTCGTGAAATTTCTATCCTGCTGTTTAAAGCGAATTTACCCAGGAACAACACAGAATCATGCTGTGGAAACCTGAGATACCTGCAAGCGCCCATATGCACTTCATAAAATGAGGGGGACCCATGGAATGATAATGACAAGAGAGTAATTGATGAAATTATTGCTCTGCACTGAAGATCAAGAGTCATTCACAATCAAGAACTTTCCATGTTTCTGCAAAAAAAAGTTTTAGCTCATGTTGCCCTTGTGCTGGTTTGGAGTTTTAAAAAACATAGAATGCAAGTAAGTTAACATTGTTATCTTTTTTTTTTTTTTTCATTTTCATTTTCATTTTTTCTTAAAAAAGACAATTGCCAGGAAGATGAATCGGTTTTCTGCGCAACTCTTTGCAGACATCTTCAAGTTAGGTACTTTTTCATAGGTGGGATGTGGACAGACACAGTGGGAAAACCCACTGGACTCCCTGCTCTGACAATTATTACTGTAACAAGACAGCATTATCTTTATTTTAAAAACATTTTTACTGATTACGAACTTTAAATATAAAGGGACAGTTCACCCAAAAATTAAAATTCAGTCATCATTTACTTTCCCTCATGTCTTACCCTTATTACTTATGAGAAATGTCTCAATGTTTCTTCTTCTTCTTCTTCTTATTTTGACATACAGTGCAAGTCAACATTCTTCAAAATATCTTCTATTTGTGTTCTGCAGATAAATGAGAGCCATGAACTTACTATTTTGGGTAAGCGCTCCTTTTATGAACAAAAGACCAGTTTTACCAGAAATTGATCTGCTTAACAGAAATACATAGTAAGTTTCTTGGACATTTCATGAACTATGTAATTGTAAATAATACTTCTGAAATACTACATGCCACTACATGAAACTTCAACACTAATTGTGCTCTAAAACAATAAACAGTGATTTATGCTCCTCAACCAACAATTTCAGGTAAAAGGCAGAAGGCAGACTTTACTCATGGAATGCGAGCCATTTTGTTCAGGTATCTGAATTATTTTCACAGAGGACTGATGAGCTATTTTAAGATAATTCCAACTCATATGCTCTATTTTTAGTGATTATTTTTAACCTTATCTTGTCTGTACCATTAGAGGAAATCGGTGTTATTCCTGCATCTGGAGCCAGTTAGAATTTCTTTGACACAAGTTAAATAATTATAATTTATATCAAGTATAATATATATATATTAAAAAAACACTATATTTTTCCTTTAAATTAAAGTATAAGAAGATAAATAAAAAGATGTATGGTATGTTAGGTGGAGGAGGACATGATGGTAAAATAGTTCTCGTTTTGATGTAGAAGGGAGTTCCCCTTGTAATTTCACAGCAATGAAAACAAAAAGAGACATTGGTAATTCATAACAGGGTGCTTATTCGTACTTGCATGGAAATTATTCAAATTAAATTTAAAACACTAGGGATGTGTTGATTTAGGTTTGAAGTTGCTTTACGATCTGATTATTTATGGAAGGCTACACCCCAATGAGCACGACTTTCCATTCAAAGCATGTTTGCCTGGTACCAGTAACCTTAATTCATTTAGTAAAGGATATAACTCGATTAATTTCGTGTTAACACACTGCAAAGCTGATGTTGTGATAGCATAACAGCATACAGAAATATTGGTTTAAATAGTTGGATTGAAGTATTTGTTGAGGAAGATCAGACCTAAACCATTTGCTAGCACATCGATGGATGAGGTAAATTCTGACGCTCTCACTATGGAGGAATTACAACATGAGCAGTGACACCTCGATTGCTTTTAGCGGATGGATGTTGGGGAAGAAATCTTGCTGACAACTGGACAGGAAGAGGAAATGAAATGATCTTAAAAGAAGTTCAGCACAGGTAATGCATTCTGGGAAATGAAGTGTTCTTATTGATTAGATCTATAGTCTATAAAATGTTTAAACAACACGAAATTTAAAATGCAATTCTGCATCCTGTTTGCCACCTCAGTTCAAAATCAGAAACTGAATTCAAATGCAATCACAAGTCTGAATGGCCATCATGTGTTCTGAAGGCCACTGACAGTCGGCGCAGTTCCTTGTCTCCCAAGGCTGGTTTGCAGTCGAGACATCAATAACAAAAATGAAAGAAAACAAATGCTATTATCAGATGTCATTGTCATTACTGTAAAACTATATTCTGTGTTTCTAAGAATATGCAAATCTAAAATTCAGATTGCAGACTATTTATGACTATAACTGCTATCTGATTATGAGTGCTGTAGAAGCAAATCACATCAAAACTGAACCTCCATACATGGAACGGCTTGAAACTAAATGATTGCTGGCCTAACATTTAACATGTGGACAAGAGATTCCAACAGGACACTAAAAGATGGTTTTGCTAAAACTCCCCTGATTTATTTTGAGCTGTAATGATCATTTAGCAATATGAATTTCACTAATATTTATCAATATTTTGAGGTATGGGGCAATAAATGCAAAGCTATTTAATGTCATTTTTTGTAATGCACAGTACACTCTTTAAAAGAAAATGTCCAAAAACGTTTTGGGATTCATTCTGTTAACCGTTCTTAAAATACCATTGTTTCTTAGTTTCTTAAAAACATTTCAATAACACGAAGACCCTTTTCCCACGACAAAGAACCTTTTGTTCCATGGATGTTCTTCAATGAACTATCAATAGGGAACCTTTATTTTTAAGAGTGCACTTAGTACACCAAGGTATCATGAGAGGCATCCTGCTGTTGAAGGCGGAGTGACTGTTGTTTTACACTTGTTTGCTTAAGTTATTGTTTGTAGCTGTTGGCATCTGGTGGGAGGACTACACCAAAGCCACTTCCTGAAATGTTTAACGTCTGGCAAAAACCAATGTGAGAATCGTAGATAAGGAACAAATAAACCCACCTCACCTGTTTGAGCAAGGATACACTCCAGGTAGAAATACTATGCAACAGAGGTGGGCTTAGCTGTACAGGCACACCCTACATAAATGTTCTGTTCCCCCCATCCAAATCCAGTTCCTCTTGTTAAACAGTCATTTACTCACAAAGGAATTCTGCTATGAAACATGCACAAAAACTTGGGGATTCTCTATTAAGCTGCTTCACCAAACAGCCCATGAGGGATCTCTTTAAAAGCTTGCTGGACATGCAGACAGGTAATTAAGATCAAACGTTAAGGAATGTTAGAAGGAGTCGCCCTCCAGCAGAGCAATATTCACAAACTGACAATTATGAGCATACCTAGATAGTCAAATCTCTCATTCTGCAAGCTTGGCTGCATTACATCGACTTCCATACCTCTACTGCACTTGTTATAACAAGTAAGAACAAGACACTCTGCTAGTGAAACAGTTCCTATGCTTTCAGGTAAGGGTGAGTCAGGTGTGGAGGATGGCCATAAGTTTACATTCCATTCATAGCAAGTGTCAAAGGTCATTCTGGCATAACCCTAAAACACTAATTCTAGTTTAACGTTTGTTTTATAATTTAATAAAATACACAGCATTGTTCAAAAGTTTGGGGTAGGTAAGATTTTTTGTTTTTTAATTCTTAACAGTAAAAACAGTAATATTACAAAATAATATTACGATTCAAATTGCGATACTGTTTTGTATTTTAATACATTTTAAAATTTAATTTATTCCTGTGATGCCAAGCTGAATTTTCAAAAGCCATTACCCCTGTCTTCTGTGTAGTGTTGCTTTCGTCAACGAAAATTATGACTAAATATCGTCGTCAACGAACCTTTATCACGTGACGAAAACGAGACGAGACGCAACGTAAATGCTGGTCATGTGACGATGACTACAATAAAATGTATAATGCAATATTGTTGACGAATAAAAACGAGACTAAATGTGGTTTACAAAATAAAAACTATGCTAAAATGTCTCTTCATTTTCGTTGACCAAAACGAGACGAAACGAAATGTTATAACGTTATTTCGTCTCGTTATTATTATTATTTTGCCGTATTTCTGTTTCCTGTGTCTCACTTCAGGGGCTGCATCATATCGCACTACGCAGACGCAGGCGACGTCATGCAGTTTCCCAATGTCACCACAAGATGACAGCACTCAATTTTAGACCAGATGTAGTAGTAAAAAGCGAGTGATAACAATTTGATAACTCATATGGCCGTTTCTCAAACGGAAGACTGCATCCTTCGAAGGTCGCATTTGTAGGCTGCATACGTCA
>SCHK01164211.1:0-19326 GCA_004124795.1 Poropuntius huangchuchieni | reverse complement strand
TGTAAAATAAGTGACATTTAGTTCATCGTCAAAAAAAAAAAGAAAAGTAAAAACTACTGATCCATTCTAAACCCATATGACTTTTTTCTTCCACTATGAATAATGAATAATTCACTGGTTGCTCGTTTCTATGCAATTATCCTGAATAGGAAAAGAGCAGAAAAATGGAAAAGCTTCACAAAAAGCATAAAAGTAGCATAAAACTAGTCCACATGACTTATGAACTATATTCCAAGTCTTCTGAAGTCATATGAAGATATAGGATGGTTCTTCACACAAAGTATCATATAGCTTCAGAAGACTTGGAATATAGTGCATGAGTCATACGGATGACTTTTATGATACTTTTATTGTGTTTTTTGTCATTGTGGAGCTTGACAGCCCCAGTCCTTATTTACTCGCATAATAAAAATTCTGAATGAAGAGAAAATCATGTGGGTTGGGTGCAAAATGAGGTGAGTATATAATGACAACAATTTTATTTTAGAGGGAACTATCCCTGTAAAGGAATTAGTGAATTGATTCTTTTAAAACAGTACATTGAAATGCCCCAAACTGATTTATTAAATTTCTACTTCTTAGTTACTCCTCAACACTAATTTACAAACACACATATATTAGTCTGAAAAAATACACACTTCCGCACCAAATGTTTGTGCAACTCTCTATTGGTCCATCATGTCTAACCCAGAGGTCGTGTCATTTTTTACACATGGCCATATGGTGCGACCCACCTCAGAGTGACACAGTCGCCAAGAGTAATATGGACGACATGGTCACAAGCTCTCTAAATAAGGAACAGACTGAACTGCAGAGGAAAGAGTAAATGAACAAAATGGAGACAAAAACACTCACAACCCACAAAGCAAAACAAAACCAATATGCCAGACTGAACGGCTGCCTTTGACTGGCCTCCCGGAGCTCACGTCTGCTTGACTTGACTTGAGGGAGTAAACAAAACCCTGACGTGTGCAGTAATCACTCCAGATTTTCACAAAACAAAGGAAAAGAGGTGGCAAAAAAGAAGAAAAAAACTCATTTAGAACAAGCAGAAAATACTTTATAGAGAGAGACATAAAAGATGGACACATCTATCTATCTATCTGTCTGCCTGTCTCAAATTTTGAGAGAAGCTCCTCTGTAATAATACAGAATACATATTGATGCTAATAATTACATTACAGGCAATGCTTAGACAAACAATGCTAATACCAATTCTGACTCCTAACGAATATTCACAAAAGCAAGTGACATTTGCATTGAACACACATTTCCCTCAAGAACAATATGACAGATTGTGAACTGTAGCGAGCACATAGATTTGTAAATGAGTGTGAATCCGCCTTTGAGACATAATCTATAACTAATTCAAACGAATGACTGCGAGTTATTAGTGATGCTAGAATTACGCTTTGTGGTTAAAAACACAGCTGGAGCTATTCTAAGCGTATATTAGGAATTTATGTCTCAAGCTGTTGCCGTAATACCAATAATAAACGCTTGCAGTTATAGCTGTAATAACCGTGACAGCCAGAGCTTTAACTTTACAGAAAGGAGTACATTAATAATAACAAAAGTTACAGCATCAGGCAATTCATTATTCATGCCTTCAGCTACACAACAAAACAGCAGCCTTCAATATAGAGCATAAACGCAGCTACCTAAACTCATGTGTGCCAGTTTTAAGTCCCTTTAGGAAGGTACCTATATGAGGTTACATGTCAGCAAAAACAGAAAAAAATAAATAAAGAGGCCATTTGTAGAGGTAAAATTATGCTAAATTTGTCAGCGTCGATAGCCTTGTAGGCAGCGCACCGACATGTAGCGTTGTTGTGCTTTGGGCGTCCCGAGTTCAAGTCCCAGGTCGTGGACTTTTCTTGATCACATCCCCCACTCTCTTTCCCACTTCACTTCCTTTTCACTTACTGTCTCATAGGCATAAAAACTCCAAAAATAAATCCAAATTTAAACTTAAAGGTTCCAGAGAAGTGCTTCTGAAGTGGCATTTAGGTGTCTTCACAAAACTGTTCAATGCTGCTCAGAGGTGGATTAAAGCGACAGTTCACCCAAAAATGAAAACTACTCCCTGATTTACTCACCCTCAAGGCATCCTAGGTGTATATGACTTTCTTCTTTAATACGAATCTAATCGGGAGTTATACTAAAAAATGTCCTGGCTCTTACAAGCATTATAATTTCAGTGGGTGGGTCCAATAAAGTGCATCCATCCATAATAAAAAGTGCCTTACACGGCTCCGGGGGGGTGAATAAAATATTAATATTTAAAACTTTATAAACTGTAATCTGTCATTTCCACTAACTGACGCATACGCAAGGGCAGATGATGTAGGATGTATGCGTAGTACACGCACAGATGAGAATGTGTTAGTCTCGCAAGAACCAACTTTTGTTTACAGAAGCAAAGTTTCCATACTTCTCTTCTTGGCTTAAATCCTCCGATATTTTTCTTTAAAAATCCTCGTTTTGTATTTTAATTTGTGACCACTGTTTTGTTTTGCTCTAAGCATGCGCTAAGTATACGTCCTACATCATATGCCGGAAAGGCAGTTTTTCATGAACTCACGCACGTAACTCTGATTGAATTCGTCTGAAAGAAGTCAGTCATATACACCTAGGATGCCTTGATGGTGAGTAAATCATGTGCTTATTTAGATTTTTGGGTGAACTAACCCTTTAAATGAATTTACACAGCAATTACAACTGTATGTGTTGATACTAGGGGCTGAGGTGACATTGGCTGTGTAAAGGGGCCTTGAAGTACAAAAAAAATGTAAAATAGAACACAAAATACCAATGAACTATACAACATAGCGTTAAGGATGCTTATTTGCCTTGAGGAAGGCACAGAAACAGTTAACTTCTCTCATTGCTTTGTTTATTTCACATTGTGCACACATTCAAGCAAGTTTGTTATCTATATCAATTTTACATCTGCAGCGGCTTGTTTTCCCATGTTTGGCCATAACCGTCCACTCGAGGCCTCTGGCAGTCAGACGCCCCTGGTCACATTGGCCCGAGCCATAATCGTCCTTGCTCTGAGCTCTGCCAAAGGGCTGCTTTATCAGTGCACTGTCTGAAAGTGCATTACGGGAGAGATGTTTTTAATATCCTTTGAATGATAATGAAAGCCTCTATAGGTATCACACTTGCACAAGCTTCATAAACAGGTTTATTTCATTTTATAATTGGACTCGCGACCACCTGCCACTGCTGTCATTCCCAGGGTCTGCTGGGTTCTAATGTGCGAACCTCTTGACACGCGTGCACATCTACTACAGCTCTACGGTTACAAGCGAACCAGGCACGTGACGTCTATACGTATAGATCCAGCGTGCTCGTTACTTGTCGCAAAGGGAGGAAATATGTGCAATTTGCATGGTAAGTGTTGCGTTTCATCTTCTCAGGGCTCATTAAAATACCTAAGCACCTCCAATACACCACTTTCAATTTTCCGAACCAATTTCCGCCGCAGATGAAACGGTAAACACAATAATTAAAATCAATCAAACTTAATCAATCAATCTGATACAGAATTTAGGTCAATTAACCCGCTCTCTTAATGGAATCAATCACATCTGCCGGGTCCACATTAAAGGGTAATAGAAGTGTGCGCTCATGTGTTTGTGTACCTCGCGATCTATTAGTCTGTGCTGACAGCTGAATTTATCTAAACTCATCAGCAGGGACTCACGCGTATCAAATCGCCCCATTGGACCACCCATGCAACAGTTAACAAACCGCCCACTCTGCCTCACTTTCTACAGCCACGCAACTCTATTATGTAACGCCATTGGCTCTCACAGCAAGGCGCATGGAAACGTGTTGAATATCAGTACACATGTTGTGTTAGCGACAACAAACTACACGTGAGACTTCGCAGCAGGGAGCGCGAATCGAGCCTGAAAATGGCCCTTGGAGAATATGAAGAGGAGATGCTGACCTTTGCACTACATGGTTAAATTTGCACTGTAAATCAAGACATATACTAAGCTAAAACAAGCGCAGCGCATCATGGCGACGTAAACGAGGTGCAGTGACTTATGGAGAGATCTGTTTGGCAGACAGATTCCTCTCAGTATGCATTTTCCCTGAAGCTCTTATGGGAAAATTAGTAAATCTCAAGCCTAGTTTAGGTATAAATAGAGTCTGGAGTCTATCATTAGAATGCCATGTTCATGTCTGCTGCTAGTGGGCCGCTAAAGACAGAAATGAGGAACCCCTCTGGTGCAGAGCATGCTGGGAGAAGAAACGATGCAAAGAATAACAGCAAGTGAATGAAAGACGGCAAACATTTTAAAGATTGGAGTGCAGAAGGTTTGTGACAATCACAGTGATATTGTGCATCACTAGACATATATTTAAAGGGACAGTTCTCTAAAAAATGAAAATTCTATCATTAATTACTTAACTATATTTTGCTATTTTCATGCTTAATTGTGAATAGCCAGGATATCCTTTAACATCACTTTCTGTGTCCCACAGGAGAAAGTAAGTCATACGAGAGCATGTTAGCATTTGGCTTTAACACAGCCAAGGTCATTCCCAGTGAGCACACACTTCGAAAAAGAGCTGCCAAATAAATAAATAGAGATATTACATATTCAATAAAAAATGGCTTCATTAGCTGGACGAAAGCACAGTAATAAGGTGAAATAATGCATCTAGCAAAGTGGCTACTCAGTTTGGCAAATCTGTGCCAAGGTGATAAAACCCAAAGGTTTTTTTGATATTCTTGGGAATACGTGTTGGCATTCAAATGAAGTCATAATGTACGTGTTACATCAAAGTCACCAGGAAAATTAATTTCCTTCACACCTCCCCCTTGATAGACTTTGCAAGATAGTGACATAATGGAACAATTAATTAGGAAAAAGATGACGAAAATGCTTGAAAAAAACATCAAAAGGGAAAAAAGAATATAAATGGTAAGTGTTATAAAGTATAAGTATAAGCTTATATAAACATGTAAATCATACTTTATGCAACTGCTCTGGTGATTTTATTGCAAAACCTATGGAATTTTTTTAAGTAAACATGAAATGGCATCTGCAACCCATTTTACTTCCATAATGTAATGAATTTACAAGTGAAACAGAAAATTCAAACAGTCCTGAATGAGAGTTTGTACATGGCATTATAAAACTGGCCAGACTTAAAATTCAAATAATTTGATAACAATGTCAAATTAGCTATTTGTCTATTAGTTAACCTTAACTACAACAACAACAAAAAAACACCCACTGACAGAATAAAGAAAGAAAGGTTATTTCAGATGAAGAAAAACATTCTGATAAAGACCAGGAACACTTATTGTGGAAGAAAATAGGGCCAATATTGACTTCATGACTTATGAGAAAATACAACCCATTTGAATGACTTCTGATAAAATGTGGTGCAACAGGGTGAGGACTGCAGTTCACAAAGAGCTGAACTCGATCTGGCATCATTTGACTCGTTAAAATCTCTTACGAATGCCACTCTTATTCCATCAGAGAGAACTGTCACCTCTGGATATTCAGTTGTGTCAGTGTGTGGGAAGACAGCTGTTTATGATTTGAAGCATTTACTGTTTGATCCAAAGTATGAGTTAAAGAAATTGTATTCTTTCAAAACTAATACTGAACTACTGCAAAGTCTATTCGAGTTTATCTGCCAAAAATCAGCATTACAATCATCAGCTTTTTATTTTTTGAAGAGGTTTTTGCATAATTTAGTCTTTCTCTCACCCTAAGAATTAAAACTATTTTGTAAATGTGGCTGCTCATATGTTTTCAGTTGTACACATTCAGAACCAGTCATTTTTCATCTTAGTTTCAATAGATGGTCTCTTTGAGATGTTTTTTTTTATCTTGTTTTGAGAATACACTGAACTAAAAAAAAGGAATTTCAAAAAGATCATAGAAAACTGGAATTCTTTTTGCATGACCTCTCTGATTCAAAGCCAAACACTCAGCACAGCTCTTACAAAAAGAACCACATCAAAATGCGAGCAATCAGGAGTAGTTGAAACTGCAAAAGGCAAATGTCTAAAGTCAATAAAGTTCCTCTGAGGTAAAACTCAACACACCTTCATGGGACGGAGAGCAGAGCCCACTTTATTGCAGCAGTTCCTCTCTGCGATCTCCAGGTGACGGCCCCGCCGATGCAGCACTTGTAGTTTAGCTTCTAGATCCTGGAGGTTCCTCCGGTCTCTCATAGAGAGAGGACGCCCATCAACACACTGAAGAGAAAAGTACAAACTTGCTTAATGCATAAAAATACATCATACTGGATTTTATATTGTATTTGGTTTTAAATTCTAAATGTCTTATGAATTTTGATGTTTTCATTTTCTCAGCAGCCAATTATTACCACAAAAAGCTGAGGTTGGTACAAACCAACGTTTACATTTATGCATTTGGTGATTCAATTAAATGATCTACTGTTACAGCTACAGGTTTGTTTGTAAACCAGTATTTAATGTGGTTTGGGTCATATTTTCTTTAGTTTATGCAGACAAGAGAAGTCATATAACCTAACCATGTTGGTCTCTACCAAATTTGTGTAGTTTCAACCAAATGACAGATGATTTTTTGCCAAAACACTGTACAACCTTTGACACCAACATAGAGGGAGGTATGTGAAGTGTTTCTTCTTTCTTTTTAAGCTTTATTATTTTACTACACTTCCATCCAAAAGTTTGTACCCAGGCTACAATTATTAGATCAAAAATACAGTAAAATCCATAACATTGTAAAAAAAAATATATATATATATACTATTAGAATTCAAAATAACNGTACCCAGGCTACAATTATTAGATCAAAAATACAGTAAAATTGATAACATTGTAAAAAAAAAATATATCTATATATACTATTAGAATTCAAAATAACTTTTTTCTATTTTAACATTTAACAAGTGTTTATTCTTGTGATGGCAAAGTAGCCATTACTCCATTAATCATTCTAACATGTTGAACAGTAGTATATAAATTGCATTCTTTATTTGCGTCTCAGTTGCTCTCAGACCAGTTTTGGGTCGAGGCCCACCAGTCGAGAACCACTGACCTCAAGGACAGCAACAGACAAGCAGTTAATCCTAAATAAGGTGAGCAGAGCTCTGATCTGAATTCAGTTCACACACACAGAGACCTTGGCTTTGAGCTTGTCTATCTGGTGCTCCACCTCTTCCGTGTCTTCAGTGTTCTCCAGTCGCTCATACAGGATGCTGCGTGTGCCTTTAATCAGGTTCAGCGGCAGGACGGACATCCCGTACGCCTGACATAGAGAAAGAATGAGCATTAAAGACCAATTATACACCATTCACAGTCATCAGGCAGAGTGCCACCGCAATTTCACCAAGAGTCCCGCCGATCGCCTCTAAGTATCACTGTGCATGGGAACTAAATCCATACATTACGGCACTTGATAATAAAAGAGTACTTTCTAAATGGTGTCATTCAGAAGCCCACTGAATCCATGTATGTGTTTTCTGTGCAACGAGGGTGAAGAGGAGGAGATGAAAAGAGTGTGAGAGTGTGTGTTTGCATGCAGCAACCATTTTGAGATGTACGGCTTGATTCCATCAATGCACAGCCTAACAGTGCCCCCATGTGACGGCACGAAGCACACTTTCTCACACACAGTGCATCGGAGAAGAAATATCTGAGCTCATGTAGGGAAATATGATAAAACCCTGCAGCTTCTGGGGGCCGTAAATCAGAGGTTATTTCAACGCCCTGAGCTCATCGATGGGTTTTTTTCCCCATCTTGGCATTAGGAAGCGCAGGTCTTATGCAGTGAGGCTTGGGTCAGAAGCCTGCTAGCCTTCTCGATATGGGCTTTGTGAACTTTAATTAAAAATAAAGACCATCTTCAATACTCTCGTGGTGGCAAATCAATACAGGCAGAGAATAAAAGAGACCAGGTTGTGCGTACACACACACTCATGCACCCACATTCGTGCGGTTCTGCCATTTTCAAAAGCTTTCATATCAAAATGCTGACAAAAGTCAGAGGCACAATTAGATCTTCAGAAGGCGGCTAAAACACTGGTGACCTTTTTATCTTCTCTGCCGAAGATGCTTTTAAAGCAGGGATAGTGACGTGCTCTGTAAAACTCGTCGTCGCGAGAGTCAGGCCGAGTGCGTCCGTCCGTCGCCACGGGCCGTGACACCCTCTGCTATGAATCACGAGGGCTCTAAAGGCCGGACCATGTCCCGAATACCAAGCACTCCTCATAAAAGAGGAATCTGTCCTGCAACCCCGGTGAGTCGTCTCCTCCTCCTTCGCCTCCTCTTTCCCATTCTTTCCTGCCCTCCTCGCCCCTGCAGTCCGTCAAGCGTGAGAAAAATAAAAGAGACACTCCAAACAAAAACAGGTGTGTTCTGTGCTGATTGGAAAAGGAGACCCGAGGCAGGAGACAGAGAGAGTATGATAGTTTTAGAAGGAGGGCGAAGAGAAAGAGAAAGAGGAAAGGTGGAGAGATGGAAGATGAAGGGGTTGCGGTTGTCAGCTGGGAGATCGGAGGAGAGAGGGATGAAAGTGGGGATCGGAAAGAGAGAGAGAGAGAGAGAGAGAGAGAGAGAGAGAGAGAGAGAGAAGAGATAAAGTGGAGGCGTACACCCCCTTACACAAGGATGCTTTTGTTCAACAGCCTGCATGGGAAAAGTGTGCGCTGCCACAAAACTATGAATTTCTTCTGACTTTTTTTACACTTTTCAATGTGGCAGACTTTGCAAAAAAATACAATAATGTGGAAAAATTTTCCAAGCAGACTCCCGTATACCTTTATCAGGCTTTCCTCACATTTTGACCAGTAAATTTAGGATTTTCTACTTGTTTTAAAAATCACTGTCAAATTTTCTGATGAATAATTCAAAAAGATTTTTGTTCCAGTTAGGAAATAAACATAATAGAAATCTGTTTTTTAAAAAAGACTGACAAATTGGACATCACAACGGCTTACAATCAAGCACAAAGGGGAAAAAAACATGTACATAAGAAAATATTTAGATCAAAAACGTACATTCACGAATTTCCATGATTCCACGGTTAGTGTTCTGAGAATAATCTCACAATAGTCATTTTTGTGAAAATAAACTTAACACTGTGAGATATTTTAAGAATAAAGTCATAGCATTGTGATAATGAAATTGTGATTTTGTATGAAAAAAAATTAATTCTATGTTTTCCATGACCATGAAGCTGTTTGATTATTTTGAGAAATCAGCTCGTTAAACTCTTTAACTTTGTGTTTGAGGCCATTTAAATTAACATCCAAATCATGTTTTCAATGTCAATGGAGCATACTGTAATTATGCAAATAATGTCACAAAAGTATCTTTACTGATGTAGGAGGAAACGGATATACAATATCCAATATTGGCAATCTGTTTTCAACAACAAAAAAACAACTATAATCAGTACATCCACTAAAATGACATGCAACATTAAACCATCAAAAGGTCGATCTCGCATTACTATATTAAAACACGCTCTTCTCATAATGAAGACACAGATAGTAAATAAAACTGTCAAAAAATAAAAATAAAAAACACAAACAGATGTATAGAGAGTTGAGCATGCAACAAGCAATGGTCTTCTGCCAGATGGCGTTTCAGTGTTTCTTCTGTCCCTTTTGTAGTCTGTAAATTAAATACAAACGTGTTACACTGCTGGAAATGAGAGGCTAATTCTATTTGCTGTTGCTTTGTAAATATAACACTGTCAATTTAAACCGTCCATGCAGGTGTGGAGCACATTGTGAGAGAAACACATCTGTGTCGCTTGTCATGGTGAAAACTAAATTAATATAATATCTCAAACGTTTTATAAAACGCATACTGGAGCTCTGGTTCTGGGTGCTGATTGTTCAATACAACGTTTAAGCAAAAAAACGATAAAAACACAGTATAGTTACCGCGCAAATATTGTCCTATCATAACAAACCATACATCAATGGAAAGCTTATTTATTCAGATGATCTATAAATCTCAATTTCACAAAAATTGACCCTTATGGCTGGTTTTGTGTAATAATAATAATAATAATGATGATGACAGTATATATTAAGTACCATGAACTGATTAGTTATTTTGGAGAATCCCCGCTGGAGGCAAAGTGTGTACACTCTTCTGTGTCAGCCGCATACCGGATATGCTATTTTTCTTCAAATCAATGCGTAAATACAAGTAGAAGACATATCCATGTGGCACAGCTGACACAGAAGAATGTATGTTGCTTGCGTCCAGCGGTGATTCTCCAAAATGGCGCTATGCTGACGCAGAGGAGACGAATTGTTAAATAAATTTGTTATTTTGGGGGTTTTTTGCATACAAAAAGTATTCTCGTAGCTTCATAACATTACGGTTGAACAACTGATGGCAGATGGACTATGCTGACAACGTCTTTCATACTTTTCTGGGCCAAGACAGTGAAAATTGTTTGGCAGTCAATGTGACAGTCACAAGCCTCCCGGTTTTCATCCAAAATATCTTACATTGTTTTCTGAAGACGAACGAAGCTTTTACGGGTTTGGAATGACATGGGGGTAAGTGATTAATGACAATTTTCATTTTGGGGTGGAGTAACGCTTTAAAAAGACAGATGGAAAAAGCATATTTTCCATCTCAAAAATCCCATGAATTGGACTGAGATATGGAAAAAGAAACTCTGCATATAAGAGGAGACCTGAGAAAATTAAAATTGTGGCATTTGTTGTTGAAGTGGCTCCTCAGATGCAACCGAGACGGCGGGAAGGAGGAAGAGGCTCTCTTGCCAGTCGCAGGTCATTTTTGCAGCACTATGATTAAATCAGTGGAAATTAATGCGGTCACCCTCTCGTTGGGAATCAGCATCTTTGGGCCGCAGATTTAAGAGGGAAAGGAACCCTCCAGGGCTGAACGTCAGTACGCCAGCCAGACTTTTAAATCACCACTCTGTGTCACGCAGCACAGGGACCGAGACGGCCCACGGTCAAGCGGACAGATCAAAGAGCCGTGATATACGCTCATATGCATATGCAAATATAACATGCACATTAAAAAGTCAGCGGGTCAATCATTTTCATTGTAACGTCACACCAGCAGCAAAATGAGCTTGATATAAGACCTCAGCATCTATATTACCCAATGAAGGATGTTAAATGGGTTCTAGTGAGAATGCAAGCAGCGTTTTTGAAGCACAGCAACCGGTTTAGACTTTGGGAGGTCAGGAACAGCTTTGAGCAGAACAGGGCTCGATCAAGCATAAAACACACTTTTGCACCTCATAACATTGAAGGTGATAAAGGCTTCTTGAAACGGCGTCTTGGACAAAGGAGGGTCTACGAGTACATAAAGGTGTCAAAAAAGCAGAGCCCTTTCACACGATAAACACGGACGAGGTGACGAGGAGTTCAAGGTGATTGGTGATCACTAATTGGAAAAGTTTAGAATAAAGTGGCAAGAACTGACATATACTGTACACAAAAGTGACTGTCATTTAAAACCTGTCTGTGAAAGGTTTAAAAGACGTGTGCAAATGCTTGAATTCACTCTTCTGAGGATTAAAACAAAATACGAGCCATCGTGCAGGAAGTAAAAAAGGCGTTTCAAGTGCAAAACCACTTTCTTCAGTTCAAAGAACAAACAACATTTACCTAGAAGGAGCTCTTCTGCATTTTCCTGAATAAGCGATTCACCCCCAAACAGCCTGAAATAACCAAACTTTTGCAACTTCATGCTGTTTCACTTAAAAAGCACGATTAAAACTCCCAGCATGATTGTTTTTAAGAGCTGGCCATCCAAGCATTGGATAGGTAAGTTAGCTTCGCCCGCCCTGACCATATGGCACTTCAGAGGCTTATTAACAAGCCGAGGCTCCTGTTTGTATGTGCTTAGGTTGAATATTAATTTCCCAGTAGCTCAGCAAAGTGTGATGCTGGCCAAAAACAGCAAGTGCTGAAGGTTTGAAATGCTTGCTTTAGTGTTTAGTTGAAACGCAGCCGGCCGTGGTGTTGTCATTACGGGTTTACATCTCGGCCAGTGGTTTGAATTAAGAGCAAGTGGCCACCTTGGCTCAAAGTGCAGTGATAAATTAACCTGCCCACCCTGGACAACACTGCGGCTGCATACGGCGCCCATCACTTAGATTCCATTAGGTTAATCATGCATAATAATAACACATAGGCCGGTATGATAAATCACCCATCGCTTTGGAAACTTGGATTAGGGAGGATGGGTGATTCGAGTTCTTTGGTGTAGAAAGGGAGGAGGGCTGAGAAAGGCAACAACGGGAAAGAGAAAATGCAATAGGAACGGCCCGAGTAAGTGAACCCTGGTTTTTGACAAGGAATCTTTGATTGGTTCTGAGTTTCTGTACAGCAACGGAGAAGATCAAAAACAACAGCGCACTAGGAGTCTTTCTTTCTCCATAATCCACTCTCTGAGCTTCTGACAACAGGAGGTCAGAAAGGAGAACATTACCATCCTCAGAGCGTTCTGAAAATTGTCAAAACTTGAATAAAACCTGCATTCAATAGCTTAAAAGTCTCTGTTATGTACAATTACAATTACATGATAAACACACTTAAAGCAGCAACTTATTAGTGACTTAATAGCAGCAGTAATTCAATAGTGAACTTCTTAATGAAATTTCAGAATTACTGTAATATGCTAAATTAATGTGTAAATTTAATGTGTTGTACATACTACAATTCTTAAATATTAAATTATAACATTTAGATTTCAATATATGTATTTTTGACTGGGACCAGTAAAGATTTATTTTTTTTTTTTAAGAAGTCTCTTATGTTCATCAAAGCTGCATTTATTTGATAAAAAATACAATAAAGCAGTAATATTCTGTATATTATTTATTTATTTATTTTTGAACTTGTGGTAGATTTTTCAGGAATTATTGATGAATAAAAAGTTAAAAAGAAGACCATTTATTAAAAAATAAATAAATAAATGACCCCAAATTTTAAATGATAGTGTATACAGTTACATTTCTATTTTGAATAAATGCTATTTTTTCAGCATTTTATTCATCAAATTCATTCATTAAATTATATAACACCAATTTCTTTATCACTGCAAAAATGATTGTGCTACTGAATATGCTCCTTCATTTAAAATTTGTATATAATTATTTTAAAAAAGTGTGCCACAGTAAAACATATTCCACCTCATTCTCTTCAATCCCTGACAAAGCGGAGATTCTCATAGCCTGGTTACTCATGATCTTGGCGATGAAAAATGGATGACATTAACAAGTGTTACAGTACAATCAATTTATCTTATCCGAATAGAACAGCTACAGTATGCTGAAGGAATCAGAATACGGGCGTTTATTAATGGCCTTCAGGCTCAGATATATAAATAGGAGAGAGATAACAGAGCATATACATCACGCCGTCGTCTCAGGCACACGTCCACACACATCGGTGAGAAATGACAGAGTGTCATTTTGAGCGATGGCAGGCCAAAACGCAAGAATCACAAAACATTTCTAACGTTGAGGGGCCGCTTCATCATTCAGGATCACTACAATCAAAGACTGTTTCCATACAGGCGGCTTTTATGGCATATGAGAAACCTACGCATGAAGATGACCTACTCTACAATCAAAGTCAGGTTAA
Organism: Poropuntius huangchuchieni; assembly: GCA_004124795.1. Taxonomy (NCBI): domain Eukaryota; kingdom Metazoa; phylum Chordata; class Actinopteri; order Cypriniformes; family Cyprinidae; genus Poropuntius; species Poropuntius huangchuchieni. The sequence goes on along the minus strand of SCHK01164211.1, from coordinate 5,700 downwards.
CAGCTACTTCAGGAAAACGATTCTCTTACATATCTATAATCGCAATAATCACTTTAGTTGTTGTCATTACATAGTCAAAACATTGCTGTTTGCAAACCAGCCTGACACTAGTTCAACCAATAGCATGGGTTTAGGGCGGGACTATCTGGGGTTTTTTCAACCAATGGCAAATGAGGCAGTGTTTTTGATACTAGCGATACAGAAATGACACACTTCAGCCTATAAAAGGATAGACAAGCATACTTTGTGAACAGAAACATGCATATTATCTCTAAAACTGCTTCCTTGTGACAGTACTGAGCAGTCACTTCGCACACAACCCTCGTAAACGCATGCAAATCGATGGGGCACAAGTAACCACCCACCATTACCAATTCTCTGTTGGCCACTCACCGTGTATGTGATCACTGCCAGCATGCCAATCAAGGTGAGCGAGCTGATGGAGAACGACAGGGCGGCCAGGCCATCTGCAAGACAGAGGGGAAATTTATTTATGACATGGGCCAAATGCAGAGCTCTGTTAAGTTTTGGTCATACGCCAGATATTCAGAGCAGTTCCTGCCCCCCAGGGAAATTTCTCAATGCACCTCATCTTCTTTCCTCTCTCACTATCATTTCTCTCAACCTCCTCTCACTCTGACATAGTTACTGAAAGGTCAGCAAAGTTTTTGCCCTCTAAATTTTAATAGTGACAATGACATGTTGAAAATATAAAGGACGTTCAGGAAAGTTTTTCAATAAAAATGCGGCTTTATTTAATAGTCAATATAAATACCAGTAAAATTTCACAATTCTTGACACCACAGCAAAAGCTAACAGGCTACTACACATTTTGCTTTATTTAAAAACTAATATTTAATTAAAAGTTTTTATATTTTTAATATATTGGATTGGATGGTTATATTTAGATTATTTTTTATTTATTATATTTATTGTTGTTGATTAATAATAAATATTAATATATGAATATATTAAGCATTACAGAATATAAAAGTGTTTTAAAAGTATTTAAACTTAAAATTAAGTAAATTAAGTAAAATATAAGCATTAATCTTCACATTTATCAAGTAAGTGTTCAAGTAAATAAAAAAAACTAATTATGAGAAATACAACAAATTAAAAATTGAAACAGTATAAACTGTTGTTGTTGATAAATAATAATCATAATAAATATCAATACAATATAAAAATAAATTATATTTAAACAAAGGAATGCAAAAGTACTTAAAAGTACTTTTATAATTAGGTAGATTAAGCAAAATTCAATAAAGCATTAATGTTCACATTTAAAAAAAGTTTAAAAATTATAACTAAATTACAAAAAAATACAATAAATTATTTTTTATTTCATTTTGAAAATATATATAGTTTTACCACTATATATAATAAATATTAATATTTTATTAATAAATATTAATACAACTACTTGAATCATTATATTTTGAATACCTGTTGTTACTCAAACTCTTTTTGTTTCATGAATATACACAGAATATATGCTGAATATATACAATGTGTGCAGTAACAGAAAAATGCTGACTTTTGTTTACCGCATAGAATCTAGCCTACAAGACTCACTAGAAAATCAGTGGACAAAAAAACCAGACAGCGCCATCTTTCTGTTCTTCCATAATTTAACAGGCACACACCAATACACTTGTGAATGGCTTGACTGCTCACATTCAAAAGAAATTGCCTTTTTATTTTAGTACAGACTTAGTAACATAGTACATTTGACATTTTGTGAATCCCAAGTCCTCATGATACAAGATGGAACACGGAACCGAGAGAGAGGGAGAAAAGGGAAAAATGAGTGAAAAGAGGAGAGGGCATGATGCCAGCTGTCAGATCTGAGGCCAGCTGAGGCAGATTTATGGGAAGTGACCGCCACCGCACTCCCTGTTAGGATCCCACCTGTCATAGGGAGTGAGAGAGTTGAACACACACAAACTCGCACGATTCCCCTTTCCTCTGGTTCTGAGCTATGGCCCAGCGGAGCAAAACACAGCATCCTGGCAGCCCTGAGCCCAGAAAGCCCCCTTCTGCCTGCAGCATACCTCAATTGAATGCAACCTACTGTTCTCTGTTTATTTTCCTCAGGAACTGCTTTACATCACTCACAAAATGACTTCTTTCCATTTTGTTGAACCACATGAAGTCTGAGAAGTGTTTGCTGAGCCACCCACCACGTTCCATACACAAAAAGCCCCAAGACACAAAAGCCGACGAGAAGAAATGAAGATGATTACACTCCTGCTTCCTAATGTAGCAAACGGAAGAATATAAAAAGAAGAGAAGCTTTGATGTCTGATGGCTGAAATGAGCATTTACATCTGAATAGGTGTTTCCCTTTGTGATGTCCCCGCTTTTGTTAAGTGGCGAAGGCGCGACGCCGGAGACAATGGCGTTCGTGTTTGCTACGGAAAGCCGCTCTGTTTATGAACTCCTCACAATGCGGGGGGACCTTCGTTTTCCGTCGCTTCCCCGGAAGACTTTCTGAGGGATTGGACAGAGAATATATTGTTTATTATCTGCGGCGGCTCCACAGCTGCTCTAGCGGCTGATTCCTCGGCACTCGGAGAGAGTGGAGGCCCTTATCTCGACATGCACGGAGCACCTCGGGCTTATGTGCGCCGAGGAGACCGCTGCCACTGAGAAGTGTATATTAAAGAGCTCTTAGCTGCGGCATTCACAACATGAGCTTGCTATGATAACCTCATGGAGATGGAAAGCAGCTTGCTAAAGCCAACTCACTCACTGGATTCTGGATTACAGAAAAAAAAGAAAACACGCTGCTTCCAAACAATTATCGACAAAAATATTATCAAACAGAAGTGGTGCAAACCTCTATGCACTGTATGCACTACAGGAGAGGTTCTCAACTATTCTGACTGAGAGTGATTTATCTCAATCCTATTTATGGTGTTTAAAAAAAAACTAAAAGAACTATTAGCACAGACTATATTTAATGCACAGATATGAAAAAGCAAGGCACCAATATTACAATTCCAACTAATATTGAAATTTATATTCATGTTGTTTTCGCTATTTTCATTTTCAATATTAAAGCTACTTTCATATTGAGATTTGCCAAAGATATACTAAACAATCTTATTAAATTGCTAGTGTTTTTAAAGATCAACTTAACATTAAATAACTGTTATACGACTGGTAATCCAAGTGTAAAATAATTATATTCGTGCTGTAGCAAATGAAAAATAAAATGAATCTAAAATCAATAATCACAGCATCATAATGTACAGAAACACATTTTGAGATTTGCTAAAGATTACGTTTAATAATATTATTAAACTATTAGTGTTTTTAAGGAACAAAATAATGCAAAATAAACGTTAGATGACTGCAAAGTTAATCTAAATGTAAAAAAATATATATTTAGCAATAAAGAATAAAAGACAAATATTAAAATTATATATAATTCAGTATAAATAAGTACGAAAAAAACATTATAAATTAAAAACAATACAAATGCTACAAGTGAATTCAGGCATAATGGAAAAAATATAAAAAAAAAAAAATAGGTGTTCATTTTGAGATTTGCTAAAGATTAAATGTAACAATAATATTAAATGTTTTTAAAGATTACTTTATGGTTAAATAAAAGTTATATGACTTCAAAAGAAATCTAAAATTAAAGGTTTTATGTTCATGTTACAACCAATAAAGGATAAACAGTCAATATTAAAATTCATTTAGTGTTAGAAAAAAAAAAATTATAAAAAATTGTATCATTTAAATGCTACAAGCCAATTACAACGTGGCATCACAACGTTTAATGTACAGTATTAAAAAAAATGGATATTCATTTTAAGATTTCCTTTAAAAAAAAAAATCTGTCATTTTCCACACACCTGAAACAGATCTAACACCCTGCAACCACCTTATGATACTACAATTTTTTTTTCTTCACTATTCTGGCTCATTACAGACTAGCGCTATGAATGCCAAATTATGTCATCAAATCCAAATTAGATTCAGCGTAGCTGATGCCTGATGCCTACTCGTCACACTACGTCACTCTAACTCCAATTTGAAATGTGACTCTTGCTGAAACACATTCAGCTCAGCGGTAAGGTAAATCAGAGAACAAGAGCTGTCTGAGTGGATTCTGGGTCCGGGCCTCCGCTGCATAATTAAGTGGAGACTTTTTTCGAGCCTATGTCTGTGATAAGATCAGATCTCCAGCTGTCTACCCTTCTGCACGCTCCCTCGCCCTCTCGCCTCAGTCTTACCCGCTAATGGGGAATCGGGTATTGCATTCAGTTTACGTTTTATGTCTGTTTCACATGGGGGAACCGGCAACTGAACCGATGCGTATCTGTGGAATTGGTAATAGACAACCATGGCTTCACAATGACACTGGGTCGAATTCGTCAGCTTGTCTTGCCGCTTGGGTCGAGGTGCTCCTTCAATAGCCGAGGCTTCTCAGGGACATGATAACCCTGCTTACATAGCACACAGGGTCTGGTTACTAATTTAACACGTGGAGTGGAGATGAGGAGCAGAGTACCACGACCGTCAACCTCAAGCTCTGCTGCAGATTTTGACAAACAAGCCAGTTTGAAAAGGGCCCCTTTTCTGATGTTCCTTACACCTAGACTTTTTGCTTGATTTCCATTCATTAGGCCAGGGCTGCTGGGAAGGGGAAATGACAGCTCTAAGACCCCCTCACAGGAATCAGGCACTGTCTCAAAGAGTCACAGACTTACTCCAGGCTATTATTGGATTAGGTTGGGTTCTTTAGTGGCTCCATTCCTGCCAACTTGATGGTCTTCAAGGGAGAGTGAAGCAAGTGTCACGACCCAACCTAACAAGGGAAGTTCTCTGAAGAAACACCATGGTGTTGGCAAATCACACTTGCTTTCTCAGAGCAAAACAAACCGTGGCACAAAAAAATGACTTTTACTGGAAGTAAAAAAGACATGTGACTTGTGACCTTCAAATGAGCCTTCAGAATGTGATAAGAAAGGCTCTGGAGAACACTGACACAAAAATACTCAAGCAGCTTCCTTTCCACAAACTCCTTTTCTTTTGCTCAACCAATATAGAAAAAAAAGATACTAAAAAAATTAGAAAAGGGATGATCCTTTGTCCTCGGCAGAATGAACACCTCAGGTTTTTTCATATTTTAGCGGACTTTGGTGCACTTTTTTCTTGCAAAACTTAAAGTTCAACAAAAATACAACACGAGAGAACAAAATCAATTAGGGGTGTTTATTATTATTTTGTTTTTATATATTTTCTGTTTTAGTTTTAATTTTAATTAAATATTTAGTCATTCTTGTAATTTTTATTTTTTATAAGGATATTTCCTTTTATTGTTTTTCTTAATTTTTACTTTTAATTCAGTTTTAGTTTTAGTTATTTTAGTACTTTAAGTTAACGAAAATAATAAACGTTGCATTGGCAACTAACTGAAATAAATTAAGTTTAAAGGGGTCATCGGATGCCCATTTTCCACAAGTTGATATGAAATGAAAAGTCTGTAACATAGTTTGGTTAAAATTTCTCATTGATAGTGTAAAACAACACCCTTTTTACCCTGTCAAAAACAGCTCTTTTAAGAGCAAGCCATTTTGTAGCATTTTCCTTTAAATGCAAATGAGCTCTGCTGACCCTGCCCCTCTCTTCCGAGCCGCTCTTACCCCTTTTCCACCAAGGCAGTTCCAGTGCTAGTTC
>SCHK01164106.1:0-16264 GCA_004124795.1 Poropuntius huangchuchieni | reverse complement strand
GTGTGTGTGAGTGTGTGTGTGTGTGTGTGTGTGATGGGAATGTCAGTGTTCTCGTGCTGTGGGATGCACCGCTGGGTGATGGGTGTGCAGTGTTTGGCTGGTAATACTGAACGCTGTCCCCTGCTGAAAGATTCCAGAAGCTTCTCCTCCTCACAGGGCTCCTGGGTCATGCGTTTGTCATCATGACCTCTGACCCCTCAGGCCAGCGTGGCAGCAGGAATGTAGGAGATGTTTACGCTGCTGAAACTGATGGAGTCCAGGTGGCCGCTGCAATCCCTTCATTCTCTCTCGTTCCTTCTTTTTCTCTCTATCACTCCCTCTGTTCTGCAAGATCTTTGTTTTATCTGGATAAAACACTTTATTCATGTGTAGCTCACGCTTTCAGTCGGGATTGTGAGAAGTCCTCTGACAGCTGCATTTTCAGAGGCAAATGTTTATTATAAAATTATACGGAGGAGAGGAAGTGCAGGCATTGTCAGCGAGTGTTTGGCAGCGCGTGTGTCCCACCTTCACGATGATGGTCCATCTCTCTCGCCATCATTCATCTGCTGATGGCTTTTTGAAGTGCTCTCTAACTTCTGGAAAGTTTTCCACCCCCCCTCCCCTTTTAAAAGGCCATTAAACTGTGTTGTAATGCAAACGGTAATTCTAAAGAGACCAAACAGGTGTCCGATGTGCAGGCAGCGTGTCTAATGTAGCTATTACATGGACAACAGCAGATTATCATAAAAGCATCTCTCCTTAATGTGGACTGGACTGATCAATAGCAGACTGGCGATGAGACGTGCACACACACACACACACACACACACACACGCTGCAGACTGGAACTGATATTTGCTGCACTTTATTAATCCTCTCCAGCATCCTGACCTGATTCCACGCACACACCCAGTCTTTCGCCGTCACTTTGGGCTTGACAGCCGTTTGCAGTTCTGCAAATTCCAGGGTTTGGGTTTGGACTGGGGTTAGGGTCAGACTTAGCGTTATCCCGTTTACCTTTGCTCTGCCTCTTCATACATCTGTCTTTGCTTCGCCCGGGGCTCGTTCCTGCTCCTCTGTGAGCGCAGAGAAGAGAGAGGTCAGAGGTCACACAGCTCCTCCACAACCATCTGACGTAACATCTCTCTGAAAGTGGCATGGGTGTCGGATTTGAATACGAGGACTTCTCATGGTTGCCGTGGCCTCCAGCTTGTTCAAAGGCAGTATTTTTAGAGCCACTATGAGATAGAAGCTGCTCTTCGCTGCTCTCTGTGTTTTTGAAGTACTCTCTGCAGGCACAAAGCTTTTACTCGTACCTTTTTGGATTAAAACGATCCTCATTAAAGCACTATGAGGCTTTTCATCCTTTCAGTGGCGTGAGGGAAAGCTTATTTAACGTGCTTTATTGAGTTTGCTGCCGCAGAGATGTGTCATGTTTTACTGAATTGAACAGAATCACTGAAATGTAATTTTAAGAGTCATTTCTTTGCAATAATCTATGAAATGCTCTGACTGTATGACAATTGTGCAGTAGACACTGTTTATATATATATATATATATAGAGAGAGAGAGAGAGAGAGAGAGTTCAGTACAGCAGACTTATGCAGGTTAAAGGGACAGTTTTCTGTAGTAATTTACTCTCTTTGTTGTCATTCCAAACCTTTCTATCTTCTTCTTTCTTAGCAATGGCAGTACATCGTCACTCACTTTAAAGCCTAATAAAAACGCCCAAGAGCACCAAGAGTTAGGAGCGATGTAAAGGGGAGTAAATGACGACAGAATGACCAAAACCGAAACAACAAACAAAAGTCAGATTAGTCGACTGTGATAGCACATATAAATATGTTTCTGATCAGCACTTTCTTATTGTACATGGCTTTACAGAAGCTGAATGTAATTTCAGTTCTTTGGGTCAAATAAGATGAACAGCCAATGCACTATAATGGTATCCCATTTTTCCCTCTGGGATCAGTATAATTTTTTTATATATTTGCCTAAAATTGTGCAGCACGTTATGTAGCATGTAGGAGTACTGTACATGACCAAGCTCATGAGGTGCATCATTTCTTTGGACATTTATATTGCCTGTTGTTTACACACAAGACCCAATGTGTGCAATTCAATAATGAAATGATATTTGAACTGTTAATGTGTCAAAACACTCTCGTATGTCCCTGTGTGTTGTAGATGAAGCGATTTGTGTTTGCATGTGAAATGCGGTTCGCAGGAGGGAATCTGCCAGAACGAGCGTCGAACTCGACTCCAGACCGCAGCCTGAGGGAGAAGATCAGCAAAACGAATTCCGTCTTTAAAAAAGCTATCTTACAAACAGCAGCACTGCAATCCAGCCAATTTCTGCATGTTGATTTGATAAGCGTCCTCTGGGTCTCGCTGCACGACTGAGGGCTTCCCATGTGTGACTTCATAAAATTTGCCTCTTACAAATAAAGCTTTGATCTCCTGTAAGTAATACAGATTTAACCGAATATTTCAAGCTATATTAGCTACACAGTAATAGTTCCTGCCATTTTGCTTGTTGCAAATTTGTAGTTAAGGAGAGGAGATACCCACTCAGTCATCCGTCTCTGAGCATTAAAGAAGCCAAAACCTGTTAAAACCTGCTCTGTAATGGATTAAATGCAGCATGTTTTTACCTGCTGTGTAATTGGTGTATTAAAATGTCAAGTGACTGCACCAAATGTAATATCGCCTCATCAGCTAAGTAGATATAAACTTTATGGACTGATTGTCATGCATTGCGAGGCACGATTATGATAAATATGTATTAAATTAAATGTTTTTAAATTCCAGCGCTTCAGTCAAAAATCCTTCACATCCTTCTGCCTGACCAATGATTTTTTTCTGAAGAACATGCATCCATGTTTTTTTGGAATGGAAAAGTTTTTTTTATGTATTTAAAGCAGACATGTGACGACTAAATCACTGCAAAGAAAACGTTGAATAGGAAGAAGCATGTAAGATTCTGGCGAGCAAAAGCATAAGTTGCTGGGATTGATCAGAGGCTGTTAAAGCGCGCGCACACACACACACACACCCAGTATCCAGTGCTTGAGTGTGTCTTGTGCTGGGCTGCATTGATTTAATGCATTACTCAAACTGCTGGAGAGAGAGAGCAGAGGTAGAGAGTCTCTCCTGACTGCATTAGGAGCCTCCAGCCTTTGTGATTCCTTTTGATCAAATCTCTGTGAGAGACGCGTGTCATGCCCTCTTCCAGCCAGCTGTGAGGGGACTGGCCCGCCACCCAGTGGGGGAGGTGTGTGTGTGTGTGTGTGTGTGTGAGTGAGAGAGAGAGATCTCCTAAGGTGAGAGGCAGAGAGTTCGACGGGTAGGAGGGTCTCATTCCACTCCCCAGCGCCCAGTTCCAGCACACACTCATCCTGGACACGCTCACACACTCACACGGGCCTGCGGACGCGCGCAGCGATTGTCGATTGCAGGAGAAAGTGTGTGTTGTGTGGGTGAGTGTGACTGAACTGTGAGTGATGGATCTCTCGCAGTAGAAGGGAGAACTTGTACAGACAGGAGCTGCTGGAATGGCAAACTGCTCAGAAACACTGGAAACTTCAGTCTGACAAAATGTCTGAGGTAAGAAGTTCAGTTTGAGTTTGAGTCTTTCTTAGAGAAATTAAATAAGAACAAAAGAGGACTGTGAGTTATGTGCATGCATTGTTACGGTGAGAAAAATGTTCTTTTTAAAAGCTTGCTTATTTTGTGAGATGTTCTATAGTGAGTGAGTTTACTGGTGTGCGGGACAAAAACCAGCTCAACTGTGCATGTAAATATGAATTTATTTATTGAGAGCCTTTTTTCATTAATAGAGAAATTTGTTATCTAGATCTTTCAGGAGCAACTTTATTGTGCTCTTCCAGTGGGTGTGATGTATCTTCACAAGTGTGTGAGTGTTTGTTGCTCGTCCGCTGGAATGTAATTCAAGACAGGAGTAATTCTCTGCCGTAACGTTTGTGTGTTTAATCTGAGGACCGATGTGAAAGACATATTCATCATAGACAATCACTAAAAGATTTTTGTTAATGGGACACCAGGAGTCAAAGTGTTTTTTTTTCAGCTGTAAGAGATCCGGTCTCCGTCTTTGTGCTAATGGTGACGAGTTAGTGTCCCAAAGTGGGACTAAGACCCCGATTCTGGGCGGGCAAACACAGTTAATGGCCTTGGGGCGTGAAAGCTTTGTGTGTGTGTGTGTGTGTGTGTGTGTGTGTGTGTGTGTGTGTGTGTGCTGACTTCATTAAGCTCATGTTGATCAGTCACTGTTGTTTGCTGCTACAGGCCTGTTTTGTGAGATCTGACAGTAAAACTCCTTCTGTTAGAGATTCACCACTGCGCTTGTTTTTTTACCGTACGCTGCTGCTTTTCTCTCTTCATATCATTCCACATCTTTTTGTGATCCCATTAGAGCTGCTGACTTGTACGCTTTTCAAAATAATATTTGTCTGATTTTATATGATATCATGTTTTAAAACATATCGGTCATGATGTTACTTAGGACCTTTGTTTAAGTTTACAAATGTTACATTGCAAAACAATTGATTTAATAATCAATCATAAAGAGTACATGTTATTATTTTTAGGAAATGTAATTATTTGTTAAACATTAAAATCCAAAATCATCGCTGTTGTGGTCGCACCATCAGCCATAAAACTGTATTATTCAACTGTTGGTGAAAACATGAATAACCATGTTTGTATGGAATGCCATGTAATATTAATAATACAATACAATACAAATACAAATTCTCACATGTATTTCATAAAACTTCAGAATTTAATGAAAACAGTAATGATAGAGCTTTGAAAAATGAACAGCTCGTAAGCTAGCATAAGTAAACATTTGAAATGTATTCAGAAATTAACCTCTCCTGAAGTTTTTTTGATGTAACCTAATGCATCAAATCAATATTTTAAAACATGTATTGTACTTTCTAGTGACTCTCATGATGTAAATATGTACAGTACATTGGGAGGTTTGTGCATTTTCAGTGATCGCTCTCTCTTTCTTTGTGTGTGTAAGTGCCGATGTCTTTCATAGTTACGGTTTGAGGAAAAATAGTTATGATGTGGTTCTATTGGCTGTTACCTTGTGTTATTGCAATTTAGACTTTATCTGTTGATTTATGCTAAAGTGACTTTAATTAATATGAAATTACACTACCTCACTGTATATTTTGTGCCCAAAGGAATACTTTATATTATTTATTTATATTATATCTATGTATGTAAAGTGAGGTCCAAAATAAACTCTAGAAAAATGCTTACAATTTTTTTTTATTAGTACAAAATCATCATTAATAATAATCTGCATAACAGTAAAATAAGGTGAATTAAAAACTGGACTTTTATCTGGTGTATCTTGTTTGGTTTAATGACAGCAGCACTGGAGCTAGGAAAAACTGATGATCATGTTTATTCTCCAGCATGAGAAAAATCCAAAGAGCATCTGGAGCTTAATATAAATGCAGTGTGTGTGTGTGCATAAATGTGTACACACACACACACACACACACACACACAATCATATATATATGATATATATAAGTGAAAGTATGAAACTTTAAATATTAGATAGAAGATGGGCTATTTGTGATAATTAAATGCGTGGTCTGTATTACAGTTCAGTGACGTTATTATCGTGTGTTTGACAGGCTATTTGCTGCACGGTGGTGAGCTGCAACTGTGACAGTTTCAAACCTGGTAAACTGAGGCGGCGTCTGTGTGAACACTGCAGGCACGGCTGGGTCGCCCACGGTGAGCTTCACATTCTAAACAATATTACATTTCACACAACTTCAGACAACATTTAACACTCTTGACTGTTGTCTGTTTCTCCTCTTTAACGGCACTTTAAAGGAATATTTTGGGTTCATTTCAAGTTAAGCTCAACTGATTAATAATTTTGTTGACTTTCCTTTTCTTAAAAAAAAATTTTTTCTTTACAAAATCTGTTACACCGAGTAAGGAACGTGTAATAGAAATGAGGGGGGAACATTTGTAAATGCTAAAATATGGTTTTAAAAATATAGCGACAAGACTGTGCATGTTGAAATTCTTACTTTTTGTGCAGATTTAAATCTAATTTTACAAACTGGTTTCCATGACAATGTAATGCCTAAAATAACCATCAAAATTATGAGTTCAAATAATACACACCTTTTAACAGAAGAATTGAAGTGCTTTTATAAAATTATAAGCTACACACAATCCTCAAAAAATGTAACCACATTTATTCTATAGGAAATGCCTCCTTGTAATGTTTTTGTGTTTTTCTTTAAAGAAAATGTAGGACAGGTTTTTTTTTAGTTTTTTTTTTTAATTAAGTTTTTTTTTTTTTTTGTGGAGATAATCAATATTTTGCCACAAATGCTGTTGACTAAACCTAACTTGTATTGAACCTTAAATATTCCTTAAATTGGCATATTCAAATATAATAATAGTAATAATAATAATAATAATAATAAAGAAATCTGTTAGTTCTAAATAAATCTAAATGAATATTGCCTCTCTGACATTAAAGCTATGTGGCATAATTTCTAAATTGATGGGCAGTTTAGAGTCCCAGTTTTTTGTTGTTGTTGTTGTTATCATTAGTGTTTGTAGATGGTAATCATTTGCAATATTGTCTGTAATTTCTCATTTACAAAAGCAAATACACAAGCACAATTTTATTACATGAAGAATTCTTCTAAAATGTATAAAAATGCACACTTAAAGCCACCAAAATTAAAACAAACAAACAGATGTGAATGACAGAAATGCTTTCATGGAACATATAGAGATGCTATGCTGATTTCTGCATGTAAACTGATGCCTGTTTTGCTCAATTGCAGCTCTGAGTAAGCTGAAGGTTCATCACATGTACCAAGGAAGCCAGGTGGAGATTGTTCACTCCAATGTGGTATTTGATATCTGTAGTCTGATGCTTTATGGAACGCAGGCGATTCCAGTACGTCTCAAGATCCTGTTGGACCGCCTCTTCAGCGTTCTTAAGCAGGAGGAAGTTATTCGGATCCTAAATGCACTGGACTGGACTCTCCAGTGTACCATCCGCGGTTACGTCCTGCAGGTGAGCTGCTGCCCATCTGATCCGGTCACTTGAACCCACTCACAAAAACACACATTTCAATTTGAGATGGATAATTACAGTTTTGTCACACTCTTCCTTGCAAATCCACTGGTGAGTCACCGAGGTTTCTTTCGTTCTATTTGCTTATCAAGTATTCAAGTGCTTGAATTAAATTCATGGTAGTTTCTCTAGTGGAGAATGTAAAGTTAAAGCCTCTTCAGACCTCCAGATGAATGCTGTATGATGAAATATTTATTCTGGTTACAACATGAAGCTGCTGCATGACTTTCAAAGCCTGCTGGCACTCAAGAGTAATTACAGGCGGACTGAAAGACTTGCCCGACTCCCCTCTGATCTCTCCCCTCCCCTCCTACTTCGACAGGGAAACCCGCATCATCTAAATGAAGAAAAATTACGCTCCAGAACGAATCGCTCTGCTGCAGTAATTAGACCTCTCAAGTCCACATGCATTAGATGTATGGATGACTTGTTATTTAGTAACTCTGTCAATCTGTCAGAAGTTATGGAGTATTTTAGGGCCCAAGTGTAGAACATTTGTTAGTTTAGAATTGGTAATGCAAATTATATTTCTTGTGTGTATATGTCTAGGATGTGGCCGGTAAGGTTTTGGACCGCTGGGCCATAATGACCTTTGAAGAGGAGATCGTTACGCTGCAGCAGTTCCTGCGCTTCGGAGAGACCAAGTCCATCGTGGAGCTCATGGCGCTGCAGGATAAGGAGGGACAGGCAGTCGTAGTCCCAACCACAAGAACCAATTCTGACATCCGCAGCTTCATCGAAAGCAGTACGCAGCGGCCTGTGCGTCTGCCGGCTAAAGCCGAAGCACCCGGTTGCAGTAACGGACACCATTTTGAAGCGCTGGTCAACAGTATGGCCCTCATGCTGCCACTGCAACTGCTGAATTCTGTTCCGGCACCATTGCTGAGCTCCAGTAGTGATTCCAGCCACCAGGAGGCACCGTCGAGACACGAGATGTCAGACGTGAGCCTTGACGCCGCTCCGTTCGATGCCGGCCCCGTGAGAGCAGAGATGCTGCTGGATGCCGAGTCTCCAAAGATGGAGTCGGAAGAGTTTAACGTGAGTGGGAACTCCTCTCCCTCCACACCTTGCACGCCCTCCATCGCTTCTGAAATCACACACATGTCTCCTGAGAGCAAGGTGCGGTGTGCAGAGAAGATTGGATCCTTGAAGAAGGGCCGTGTGTTCTGTAGCGCCTGTGAGAAGACCTTCTATGACAAAGGCACTCTGAAGATACACTACAACGCCGTTCATCTGAAGATCAAACACAAGTGCACCATCGAGGGCTGCAACATGGTCTTCAGCTCCTTACGCAGTCGGAACAGGCACAGTGCGAACCCGAACCCGCGGCTGCACATGCCCATGAACCGCAATAATCGTGACAAGGACCTGCGGGGCGGTATGAGCCCAGGGCAAGAGGACGGAGCCGAGGGTGAGAAGCGAGACTTCAATGCCATCTCAGAGAGCAGGACCATCTCAAGTTTCATAATCCGCAACTCAGAGCCCAAACTCCATGGCTCTTTATCCGGCATGAGCCAGAGCGGCATCCTCTTTCCCAATTTAAAGACTGTGCAGCCCGTGCTGCCCTTTTACCGGAGCCTGGTGACCCCGGCCGAGCTGGCTCATACGCCAGGCGGCCTGCCCTCTCTCCCGCTTTTGTCTTCCTCGGTGCCCATCAGCACTGGTCACATGCAGAGCGGCTCAGAGCCGGTGCCCAAGAAGAAGTCCAGAAAGTCAAGCATGCCCATCAAAATTGAGAAAGATGAGCTGGCAGCGGAGGGCGTGTCTGAGGAGGAGACTCCGCCCCTCAGCCCCTGCACAGACACAGAAAAGTGTGATGTCAGCAGCATGGGGCGCGAACCTGTGGACTGTGATGTTCGATCCGGCTTCAACTCACAGGACACACAATGGGACAAACTAACTCAGGAGGACAGTCGCATCATCTCGCCAATGTCTCCTTCTCTTTTTCACAATAAACAGAACAATGAGAAAGAAAGGGAGTCCTCAAAATGTGAAGAACCAGCATGCAGTTCGCGGCCAGCTCATTTCTCACACGGCAGTGAAAACTGTGCAGACGGCTACAGCAACCCAGAGACCATATGTCCAGATGATAAAGACGAGCAAGCGCATCCATGCGAGATCTGCAGTAAGACGTTTAAAAACCCTTACAGTGTCAAAATGCATTATCGAAACGTGCACTTAAAGGAAATGCACATGTGCACTGTGGATGGCTGCAATGCTGCTTTTCCGTCCCGTCGCAGCAGAGACAGGTAAGACGGGTCGGCTTGAGGGAAATGAATGCATGTTACACCAGGCAGGTTTTTAAAAGCACATGACAGTTTTTGTGTTGCCTTTTTAGGACTAAGAGTTATTTTTTTTTGTACAATCAATTTTTATTTTCACAAACAGAAGAAAAACCAACAACATATGAGAGATATATGCTTTACATACAATGTTAAACCAATTAAAACCACACAGAATGTATCTTCCAGCTTTCAATGACAGCATGTTAGTATTTCCACTTTAAACATACTCTGCCTTTTTTACAAACTTGAGATATATTCTAGGACTAAGAGTTTAAAGGAATTGCCTTCATAGATGCAAAAAAAATTAGAAACGTAAGCATGTTGGATTTGTCTTCAAAGACTTTTGCTTTTAATTCTCTAGACACAGTGCAAACCTGAATCTGCACCACAGGCTGTTGACCAAAGATCATTCAGGAACATCTTCTCTCCGCAGAGAGCATCCAGACTTCCCTCACAAAGAGCCCCTCAGCCAGATGTCTGTCATCCTCAAAGAGAGTCACCGTACGGGCCTCGTCTTCCCCATGAGTAAATCACTAGATAGAGCATCTGAGCCGGTAGATGGCGCTGTGGAGAATGAAGCGGTTCTGGACCTGAGCACCAGAGGAAGCGCCCATTCGTCCTGGGACTCAGACATGGGCAGCGAGGAAGGGCTCCCTCTGGAGGACAGTGACGAGAGCTGCGACGGAGCGGCCCCATCTCCGCCTTGCCTCAGTCAGCAGACGAACGGCTCGTCGCCCATCACCTGCCATCTCTGTCAGAAAGTTTACAGCAACAAAGGCACATTCAGGGCTCATTACAAAACGGTGCACCTTCGCCTTCTTCACAAGTGCAAAGTTCCAGGGTGTGACACTACGTTCTCCTCTGTTCGGAGTCGCAACAGACACAGTCAGAATCCAAATCTACACCGCAACCTTGCGATGAATACCTCCCTGAATCAAGAGTAGGGCAAACACTCAGAGCCATATTCTCCTAAATATACATAGTCAAAGATTTACTCCTAACTCCTAATTCGGGTTCAAAAGCACTCCGCTCTTTGTACTGCACAATCAAGCACAACTGGAAGGACACAATCATATTTATAAAAACTCGATGTCGTTTACCTTTTTAATGTTGAGATATGTTTTTCATCTCTAATGTAATATCTACTTGACAAACATTCCTTATATTTATTGATTTTTGAGTGGGACAGAGAGATGCCTAGAAATGACTGAAGAAATGACAGAGCAAAAGATTGAAGAGACAGATGTGCTCTCCACATGAGAAAGCACATAGAGAATCATTTTAATAACCTTAAAACAATCAGTGCTGTTATACAGTATGTTAAGTCCCACATTTTTTATCCAAAGCCACATAACAATCATGTCTTGTTTTCCTTCTCTGCACTTATTCATTGAGGGGACACATCCCTCCTCAGCATGAGACAGAGACAGAACATTGATACAGAGTCTACAGCAGATGAGAGAGTGACTGTTAGAAAAGCGAGCAAGCAAGCACTACTGAGTGTTGGTGAGAAAGTGATGAGGAGCACAAGCTCTTTGAAGGTGCAGGACTCACGTTATCATGTGCTGCAGTGAATTTTCTGCTAGTATATTTGTGTTTGCTTGCTGTTCAGATTTGTTTTATTACAAAAGATTCAGTGAAGTTGATAGATTGTGTTGCTGTTCCAATCAATATGCTCTTTAAAGAGGCTGTTGTGTTCCTGTTGAGTAAGTTGTTGTGTGTAAATTTAATTTTTAGGGGCCAAGCACCTGCAGTGTTTGTTCATTGTCATATTCTTCTTGTGTCGTGGGAGTACCTAGACCAAAATTGGCTTCTGTCACTTAAACTCTATAACACCAAACAGTTCAGTCTTCACTTTTCAACCATGCAACTTAGTACGAAATGTTTGTGATAACATCCAGTTGGCAGGATTCGCTTTGTCTTCACACTCTCTTCTTGTTGTGAAATCGGTCTCATTGTCTCGGTGAAGTCTGAATCCTTCTCGTCAAAGTCATTTTTACATTTGTTACATTAAATCATTTTAATTGAGTTGAGTTTAATATTAAATTGAGTTGACTTGTAACTGTTGCTGTTGTGCTTGGCCCCTTCATTGCTGCTTGCAGCTATATTGCTATAGTTGTTATTCATGTGGAGACCAAAGATTCTTAATCCAGGATGATGTAAAGCGGCATAAACAACAGGAGCATCAGACTGCACACATGGACACGCACATATGAAAGATTCAGTAAAGATTCAGTTTTATAACACATTTTCATCAGTTCAATTTCATGTTGCTCTACAACGAGTTTAATATCAGTACGGTCAAAGTACTGTACCAGCGAAGGCTTAGGCTGAGGACAGCAGACGAGGACATACTAATGCAAATCAGAGCTGAATGAATCGAGTCTTACACTGGCTCCCACAAGCACACACAAACCTGTGGACATTTATTCCTTTAACTTTGTTTTACAGTATGTGTAAAATATTTTGTAACCTACCCTTCTCCTCTCCACCAGAAGCGTATGCTGGATTGTGATAAGAAGGGTTATCAGGATTATAATATCAATCTGATCCACAATCATTTATTTGTGTTCAATAAAATCATTTTTGTGTGTTAATAAACAGTTATTTAAAAATGCCAGTAAATGCTTACTTTTATACAGAAATATAGTTAAGCAGGGGGAAGAAATAACATCTACCTTTTTTCTTTGTTCCTGTTTTCCTAGGTAAGTGTGGTTTGCAATGACAAACATTCACAATTTCAAGTTTGACAAGATCTGTATTTCTTAGCAGGAGTAAAATAAGCCTGACATCCGACAAGATCTCTGATTCTCAGACACTCAAGAAGATGCTGTGTGCTTGTTAACTACACATTTATTTATTTATCTTTTTTCATCTAAAGCAACATACAGTTTTGTTTTGTGTGTGGTTTGTCATTTGCACAGCTTGCACTGGGTTCACTCAGATATGAAATATCTGTGACTAGGCTCAGATTACAGGGCATAAACAACAGACAATATGTAAATTACATGAAGTGTAAAAAAAATGAAATACATCTATGGCATAGAATGTAGAATTGTGTCTAGCCACATGCCATCTTTCAGTCCAACATCCACATTCTTTTGAATTTGATGAGAAACTGGAAAAAGCTGAAGTTCATTTATGTGTTTTTTGACTGTAGCTCTTCAGATTGTGATTGTGGATCATGAGCCTGACAGAACTTCTGTTCTCAGCAAAAATCTCACATCACCTGAAGTAGTCACATGCTTTAAAAAAGTGTACGATTTATTAATTACAGTATTTTAGGCCAAACTAATCACTATCTTCTGGGATTTCCCACCTTACTTGTGTAACTGCTGTATGTGTGTGCGTGAAGTAATTTGTATCTGTTATTTATTTATTTATTTTTCATTTTATGTAAAAAAGATTACAAAGTCTGAATTCTGTTGTTTATATTTATCTTTAGTGTTTACCATTTACTTGGTATTTATGCTACCAAACGACACTTTGGTTTGTAGTGATCTGGCTCCATCTTGTGGCTTTTGTCACACTGAATTTGGTTGGGTTGTTTGAAAAGTGGGTTCGAATCCACACACAAGGCAGCATGAGCTTATGGTTGTGGTTTGAAGAAACAATTCAGTTTCCCAGGAATATTACTTCTGTCAAAGAAGTAAACGCTCTGATTCTGAGCTGGTGAAATTGAGCTCAGAATTTTTGTGGGCTGATTTTTAACAATGTAGCAGATGTATTCCACCAAGACCAAATACATTAACATTGTGTACATTACCATGCCAATCACTACGAAAGTTGTCATGAAAGAAATACATATGAACCATGGTAGAATGTTGGAAAGAGCAAAAAAAAGAAGAAGATAAAAATAGATTATTATTCTAATCCACTAACCCACGTCTAAATGTAGAGTTGTTGGATTGTGTCTATCTGGAGGAACTTAAAGGTAGGGTAGGTGATTTTTTGGAAAGGCTAGAGATAGCAAGCTAGCTTTGAAAGCAAGATCCCCACCCTCCCTGGATAATCACTTTGCAAAGCCATGCCTCCTCCAAAACACATGAACGTGCACAAGCAGAGCAGAGACTAACCTGCAACATTGGTGGAGGATTGAATGCAACGCTGTCAGTTTACCTCATCCACTGGTGAGAAACATTACAGTACAAAGCACATAATATTACAAAAATAGCGCTCTTCATTCTCGCTGGAATGCGTCGATGACGTATCATGTCTGTGCAAACAGGGTTTGCAGAGGTATGCAAATACATATTTGACAGGCAGGCAGGACAACCTATCGAAATGTTCGGAAAGAACATTTTGATTGGACGAACATTATAAGGTCCTATGCCTTCCACAAATGATATAAATACATATAAATACATTTGTTGTTGTTCGTCATTCACTGGCAAAGATGACCACGACTTTTTCGAATCACTAAATGTTGTGGGTGTGAAGATGGCTGATGAATCCAATCCTCACTAATAATAAACAGGTGAATGCTGGAGCTGAGTTTGCCAGAGATGCGGTGACAAGTTTGCTGTTGCGATGCTGGTGCTTCTGCTGCTGTTCTTCTATGTAACTTATCTCGAACCCCGACACCTAAGATCTGACCAAGGTGCTTTCTTTGTCCCCCTTGGGAGCGCTTGCCCTCCTTCAGCTCTCTATAAAAGAGACGTTTTGGTAGGCATTCGTCAGACATGCAGCAGACATGACCTGCCCATCTGAGCTGGGAGCGCTTGAGCATGGCAAAGGCAGGACGACTGTGCAATATACTTTGAGCTTGGTCTTCACGCTAAGACCTCTTCTTATTAAGCTTGCCGAAAGCAGAGCTTGCCCTGGATATGTGATAATTGACTTCCTCATCAATGCTGACATGACGGGACAGTGTACTGCCAAGGTAGACAAATTTGATTTCACAGACACTATTTAAACTGAACCGAGCTAGACCATGACATCATTGAATTCAATAATGAAATGCTTTTAACTGAAAATTGAGTGTTTAATCTTGTCATGTTACATAACTGACACACTATTTTCCTATTTGATACTGTACAGTGTTTTGACACATCTGTATTGCTAAAAGCGCTATATAAGTAAAGAGAGTGGGGGCAAGGACACATCCCTGTTTGACAGCATTTGTTAATGGGAATGGCTCAGAATACACATCGTCATTCTGTACGCTTGCCTGCATGCCGTCATGGAACTGCCTAACAATAGCGAGAATACATTTAGACCACTTAACTTAGTGTTTGGTATCAGGATTTGAAGAGACTTTCAACCACCATAACAAAAAATGTTTTTGAACCATATCACCTACAGTGCCTTTAATTGCCACTGTAGTTTAGTTGTAGTAATGCAAAATGCAGTGAAATATTCAGTACCTTTTAACTTTTCTTTTGAACTCACACAGTGCTAATACGCTGGTGCACGTTTGAGTGTAACTAGTGTTGGGTCCTTTTGAAGCACTGCTTCGTGAAGCTTTGAAACTTTTGTGAATCAATTGTTTTGAATTATCATCTGATCGTGGTTGTATCTCTCTACTAGTGGTACTGGATCTTAGCGCCGCGCTTGACACTATCAACCACAACATTTGAAAAGACTAGAAAATTATGTTGGCATTAGAGGAAGTGCATTGGTATTAGGGCTGCACAATTAATTGATTTTCTAATCGCAATTACAATTACAGATGGCACAATTATGTAATTGTTCAAAGTGGCAATTAATCATTCAAAATCCACTTATGTTATTCTGCGTGCTTAAGATGTGTTTTTTTCTTTCTACAGGTTATCTTAAGGGTTTTTCCATTGTTTAAATTTTAGTTTTAGTATAGCATTATAATACCATTCATAGTTTTGCTTTTGTTTTATTTAAAGAATAAATCAATCCGATGTATAATTCACATTTGAGGCTTAATACTATAGAAAAGCAATAAAGGTTTTTCAGTGTGTTTTTTGCTTATGTTCATGTAAAAACATGGCATGCAGTTGCTTCAAACAGTGGTATAGACATCATTCAGTATAAATTTTGATAATCTTAATTAATAATCGCAATTACAATTTTAAGGGAATAATCGACAATTATGATTTTTGTCATAATTGTGCA
Organism: Poropuntius huangchuchieni; assembly: GCA_004124795.1. Classification (NCBI taxonomy): domain Eukaryota; kingdom Metazoa; phylum Chordata; class Actinopteri; order Cypriniformes; family Cyprinidae; genus Poropuntius; species Poropuntius huangchuchieni. The sequence continues at coordinate 753 of SCHK01164106.1, read as the reverse complement.
GCCCTAATTGGTATGGTTCAAATCGTATTTATCTGACCGCAATCAGTTCGTGGCAGTGAATGAAGAGGTATCATAACGATCACAAGTGTAGTATGGAGTACCCCAAGACTCATTACTTGGACTTTTCACGCTTTACGTGTTACCCTTGGGAGATATAGATAGCTTAAATACACTGAAACTAACTAATAAAGTAATAGAACATCCGTTTTAAATTGACATTGATCTAATTGTTTAAAAATCTTACTACTTGTTTCAGAATGTTTACAAAACATTCAAATTCATAATTTTCATAACGCTTGGAAAATTATAAAATGGAATGTTCCCACATAACGAAAAATGTTTTTAAAAGAACATTTAAACATAGATTTTTATATTTAGTTATGTGGGAATGTTAGGAAAACTTTCATATATTTTTGTTAGCTGGGCTTCTGCTGGGCACAGAACAACAACAAAAAACCCCCTCATGTATGATAGTAGTTTAACACTACAGAAGTGTTTAATTGATATTTTTCTTGTCCTGGTACAATAATGTGTTTTCATTTTCTTATACAGAGCTTAAAGTTAAATAATGGCAGATCCCATACTAGCAGGGGTGTCAAACTCAGTTCCTGGGGCCTGTACCATGATGGTAGATGAACAAATTCAGAGTTACAGGATTAGTTTTGAGTTGACAAAACCAAACCACTCCAATTTGGCTTTGTTGATACCATGATGCTGATCATCAACTTTATTTGTCAACTCAGGCTGGATACT
>SCHK01163914.1:0-12028 GCA_004124795.1 Poropuntius huangchuchieni | reverse complement strand
TTTTGTTCATTTTGATTGTAATTTGTAGCTCATTTTAAGTGGAAGATTCTCTCAAGTGTTTTGTTTAAAAAGTGTGCTCATGCTAATTTTAAAATAAAAGTGTTGACATTGGTTTGATATCTAATGGAATGGCAATTGAGTTTCTGCGCTGTTAATTCATAATTTTATAATACACCATCTTGCCGTGGAGCATCAGGATTCAACAGAAAGAAGGAATCTTTTTTGAATCCCTGAACAACGAACACCAACTTTCAAAAGTTGTTCTGACACTGTGAATTTCAAAAACATCCGGCTGGAGAGCACACATTTCAATCCACTCAACTATTGTACAACTTGAATAGATGGAGCCGTTCTCCCATACACGATTCCTGTCAAACACAAATCACAGAGGAGGTCGAGTGGAGAGACAGCAACTGTCTCATGCTCTGTCACGCTTCTCACTAAACTGTCAGAGAGCAAAGCCCTTCATCACACCTGCCTTCATCACTCCAGAGACAGCAAAGTGAATAGAGCTTAGCCCAGTCCAAACTTTGCTCTCTTCCTGTGGTGACTTCACACAGAAATCTAATGTGACGCTGTGAAACACAATGTCCTAGTTTGACAATGTAGGGACACAAAGTAAGACTTCTCAGAATACCACAGTCAAAAAATAAATGTCTGGGATTCTGTGCTGCTTTCAATGCGCAACTCAAATTCCCAAACATACTGACTGTGAACAGTTTACCTTGAAAAGTCACTGCTGTGCATTTTAAAGCAAAGATGTTTCTGCTCTAACCTTTAGTATTATATTATATATTTTTTATTTACTTATTTTTATATATTATTATTTACACAGAATTGTATTGCATCACAGACACATATTTTGTGTTTAAATGTAAAATACTATATGAGATGAATTTTGATGAATTAGTTTTTTTTTTATTTTCCATCACACTCACATTGGCTGCCAGTTGAGAGGTCAGGGTCGCCACTTTCTCCTGAGAAGCATCCAGCTCCCTCCGCAGTTTTCTGATTTGCTGTAAGAAATAAGCGTTTTCTCATTACAAACCTTTATGAGCTGTGCACTGAAGTAATGGAGAATAAACTTCTTTCATTGTCTTTGCTTAACAGTAACAAAAGAACCTAGATATCAATCCGTGGCCTCTGGTAAGACTTTGAAATACTTTCCAGCGCTTTCTCTTGTATTATACTAGAAAGAGTGTATGTAAAATGAAAAATTACCGTCGTATTTTGGACTGTTTGGCCCTTGATTGAGAAAAGAAAAGTACAATTAACGCTTTATTGCATGTTCGTACAAAATGCAGGTTTAACTATGAAACAGGAATACATTAGTTTTTAGCACTTGAAGGGAAAAGTTAGCCGTTACTACATGACACATCATATACAAAAGTCTGCAGTCTTGGACAAAAATGTTAGCAAGAGAGAGAACAGTAATGGCACACAAACTCAAAAGGAAGTGAAATCAAAGGAAAATCAGTGATCAAATGAACAAGAGTCCAAATCAAAGTGAACCTGGGAATTATGGATGTGTGTGTTAAAGATGTTTGTCCGTGCCAGTGAGAAAGTGAATTACAGATATCGATTCCATAAGAGTATCTCATGAAATAATCCAACATAGGGTTAAATTTTCAATTTTAACGCATTGGTTTGTTTGTCCAATTCAGTCAACCACCTGATGTTGGACTTTGTGAAAGTGTATCACTGTTTGACCTTTTAATGCTTTTACATATTTGATTCTACTAAAATTACAAATAGGACACAAGATATTCTTACCTCTGAGTGGGCCTTCTCCTCTGTCTGTGGAAGAAAACAACAGTTAAAGGACATGGGATGATCCAAATACAATATTACCAACATCCCAACAGCTTTTTGCACACATAACCTCAAAATCAGTCTCCTAATAGATCCAATAAGAAGAAGGAATTAAGAAGCCAAAATCCACACCAGCTCTTTGCAAACAATTAAAGGTAAATCACAAAGCCATACACAATAACCAATGGTCATAATTTTGCCATTTGGATCAGATTTTTGGTTATCCGTTAGTAGCAGCTGATTTGAAGCCAAATGTTAGACTGTTAGGGTTTGCAATGTAATTAAAATGTGAAAGTAAATACAAACTGCTTTCTGCATGATGAATTATTACCTTGTCTAAAAATGCCAGCACCTGAAAGTGAGAAAATGTGTGTTCAAATAGTGGCAAAGACACAATGCTGAGCCACCATGAGCTTCTGAGGTGGGTAAACTACCTTTCTAAATTTCCTCATTCAAAGCCTTGCTGAATAGTAGATGTTGTACTGTAAGTATATTGATGACTTTTTAAAGAAATGGCTCTTTGAAGTTATTAGTTTTTCAAGCTCAAGCAAATCGAAACCGTATGTGTGATGTTACTGTTATTTAGAGACTAGCAGTTAATACTGATGAATCTACTATGAACTGAAATGATTTTTAATATAGAAAGCATGATTCAAGCAAGGAATGTAAAGTGTATCTGCTAAATTTTTAAAATGAAAAAATGACATAAAACATAAATAAATAAAGAGATACAAATATATCATATTAAAAAAACTAAAGGCAAAACGTAAACACAAATTAAACATAATTGTACTCAAACAGCACACTCAAAGAGAGTCTTTATCAGAATAGGGTACAACAGGTCTAAAGGCATAACTTATGGAAAATCTATTTTGATAAATAATTGCATTTTATTTTGTTTAATAAATACACTGTCATAAAATATGTTCATTTTAAAAATAAAACAAATAAATGATCTCAAAACGATCTTTGTCTCAAAATAAATTTAATGATTCTCATTTGCTAAATAAATTGATATTTTTTTTAACAAAAACTTTAAATAGTAGATCAATTTTGCATAGAAATGACTTTGTGTTGTTGGCTGCAATCGCATTAACGATCAACAACATTTACACATTCATAGTGAAATTAATTTATTAGATTTTTTTTTTGCCATCTAGTGTTTTAGAAGAAAATAATATCAAACGCATCTTTTACCCCGGTGTGCCTTTATCCCTGTTGTATCCTATATATATTTAAAAATGCATAATATTTATTCATGTGTATAACTTATAAATCAAGAAACATGCGTATTCACAAAGATAAAAAATCCCAAAGATTTGCTAATTCTCTTGCAAAATATAATTTGACTGTTTAGTCAAGTCTGTTTATTACGACCTTTCATAAAAACACTACAACGTCACTCACCGCGGAATACAAAGAGGATGTGCTCGAGACCAAAGACAGAGAGGACCCATGAACTGTAGACAGAAAAGAACAAGAAAAAGAAAAAAAAATTCATGCTAAAACCTACTGTTTTCTAACCCACATGTGCATGTAAATAAATAAATATATTCTCATCAAGTAAAGTAACTGCAGTGCTAACCTTCATCTGTGCTGTCCCGGAAGGAGCCGGACCGGCTCATCCCACGAGGCCGTTCCTCCAGCGAGGTGGCACTACCCCCCAAAGTGTGTCCTTCCCCGTACAGCTCAAACGAGTCCTGTGCTGGAATACTGTTGGAGCGGCTCATACTGGTGCTGGGTAGATTATACTGCGACATACTGGTAGGGCTCACTGCAACACAAATATCAGGATGACACAAAAATATCATTCATTTTGATAATATTTGTCCACAGAATCATGAGAAATCAAGACATTTCTTTAGGTTCTACAATTAAAAAAACATCAATCATTTATGATATATGTTAACATACGTAGGTTTGAGTAGTGGTATTTGCCAGTGTTGGTGCTGGTTGTGCCCGGTGGTGAAAGTGGACTTCCTGTGTCCTGCAGTCCTCCAGTGGAGTGTGAACGCAACCATTCTTTTCCTTCTTCATGTGACGTCTGTCTGGAGGACGGAGGGTACCTTATTGGGGGCAAACAGACTATTTTAGCCATTCTGTGAAGTAATATTTTCCTAAAATGCAATGCTTTCTCAAATAGGTTTTTGGAAAATTAATTCTGTTCCAAATATTGAGTCTATAAAACTCAAAGCACTTAATATCTGGCTGTAATAGGGTGTAAAAATGATTTATGTGATAAAGCTTGATGATAATAACAGCCCACACAGTCTCACATCCATTGTTCTGCAGTAATAGCTTTCGGCAGTGGGCAGTCTTATCAGCATGCTTGAAAGACAGTTTGCATAAAACTAATAGAGATCACGTGGATCTTCCTGGCTGGACTATCTTCAGTGCATACATCACTGCTGACCTGAGCCTTTAGTATTAAAATACCATTTTGAGACCTAACATACTATACAGTAATTGATTTGCTCACATTGCAATTTAACAGCAAGCAGAAGGTCACATGCATGCAGCATTTAGGCAGTTTATCATTCAGTTTTAGTTTAAACACAATAGGCTGACTTTATTTAAATGCTGTGCTTATCTTTGTGAATATTTAATTGCTTCTTAAAAGCATTGTGCTGTTTTCCTGCTGTGGTTGTCTCTTGCTAAAAGCGTTAATAAATGGAAGACTGGTGAGTCACACGGTTTGACAAGTCACTGTGGATACAGTATGCAAAACATTTTGCCAACACTGCCAGCTTTGTGGTTCATTGTCAGAATGTTGCTATGCAGTTGCTAAGGTGTTGTTTGATAGTTGGCTCAGGTCAAAAGAGCCCATCCCCAAGTCTCTTGATATTCTAGTCTATAGATATGACTCAGGTTCTGCCTTCTATGTACATAACCATTTAAAAGTTTGGGATCAGTAAGAATTTTTAATTGAAAATCTCTTTCTGCATTAACACAGTATACACAGTAATACAAAGCAATATTCTAAAATAGTATTACAATTTTAATTGTCAATTTTCAGCAGCTATAAACTGTTGTAAATAACTGTTTTAATTTATTGTAAAATGTTTTTTTTTAGTTGCTGTTACTCCAGTCTTCAGTTGTGCTGCTTAATATATTTTTTTAGGATACTTTGTTTAATTATTAAAACAGCAGCAATTATTTAATTTGTGACATTGTAAATGTCTTTACTGTGACTTTTGATTCAAAAAATGTAGGTTTATTCACTTTGAAAAGTAATCACACAAGTCTTCTCAAAAGCCTCATGATCTGAGATTGGTCGAGGTACCGGTTGAGGTGCAAAAGTTTAGTATTTAGGGTTAGGGGTTTGTTCAAATCACTGACTTACTGTTATAATAGTGATGCTTGCCTTAGCAAACACCACTGATACATAGATTAGCACATCTCGTGACAATTTTAATGCTAGTTACTCGATAGAGGTGAGAACATAAAAACATACAGTACTTATGAGGACAATTAGATGGATAGTGGTTACATTAGTACCTTAATCCCTTTTTGGGGAGAGTGTTTCTGTCAAGAGGCATGCTGTTAAAACAGAAGAAAAATAAGAGTGTTATCTATGACAAACAGGCAGTTTTAAACAGCTAAGATAAAATCACGACTAATAGATTTTAATGCTCCATTACTTCATTAACATATCATGTAATAAGCCTTTTATCACTTAACGAATACCATTTGCTTGATATACTCCACTTACCCCTCAGAGAGGGTGGACTTGACGCTTCCTGTGCGGGTGACTTTTGGCCCATGGTGGTGTGGAAGCGGCAGGTCTATGGATTCTGAGCTTGTGTGTAAACTGGTCATACTGTGGCAGCTCAGTGTGTCTTTACTGCCCGCAGATGAACTGCTGAGGTTTGGTGGCCAAGGCCGGGCGTTAGAGGGCAGAGAGAGGCCTGACGCCGGACTAGATGCCGGGGAGTCAGTACACAGGTCGGGCGTTTTGCCGTATAGCGGGCTGCTGCCTCCGCTCTGCCCACCCATGCTGCCCAGGCTACCTGTTCCTGAGGAGGGTGAATCCAGGCTGGCCTGCCGCGCCAGTGTGCCATGGGGGCTGCCCAGTGCTGATGGGCATTTACCAGAGTCAGGGGTGCCAGGGGAACTGGGTTTACTGCTGGCCTTGCTGCCAAACAACCTGGGCAAAGTGATAAGGCAAAAAAATGATTGCATTGAATTGAGTTGATTTCACAAACAGTTTAGTTACACATGAAATAATGTAAACGTAACCGTGCAATTTCAATCAGGTGCATGCATAATTTCATTGGCCAGATTTTACTCCAACATAATCAGTGGTGGATCTGCCCGTGGTTATCTCTGTAAGGCTCCAGCAATAACAGTTAACAGCCTGAGGTGATGCAAGCAAATCCAGTTATACACTTCGGCTTCACAGAGCAGAGGAGCGCAACACGCAGACATGTTTTTAAATGGACACACCTAATAAAACAGAGCTGGAAACACACTCACACGTCTGCTTTAATCAGCTCTGAATTGATCTGATCTGAATGGCTAATCATGCTCCCCGAGCGGTGTTTCCATATATGCACTTATACAGTATAACCACCAGGTGGCAATCTGACCCTCCACTGTGTTGTGCGCAACTAAAGCTGCAGTGTGATTTAGATTCTCAAAAATAGGTTGCAGGTCTAATATGAGAACAGAGTCACAGACAACAGGGAGATACAATGCTAAATGCATAAATGACAAAGTACAACTTAACGCATAATTGTGTAAATTAAACAGGATTGACATTTTTTAAAGGCTTTCCGCAACTTTTGTTCATTCAGAGTCTTCATTTTTTTAGTAGAAGCTAACCAAATTAGATAGTCACCATGGACAGGTTGCATAACTTCATCCTCATAAATTGGTAAATCGCAGCCTGTCATGAAACCATTCAAAATTCTAGACACATTTATAAACCCAAATGTGCCATGGTTAAACAATTTGCATATTGTTGAGGCTATCTCAGTCCTATCCTCACTGCATTGGGTCATCCCTTGATGTCCACAGTGAAATCTGGTCCTGAAGCAAAACCAGTTAAGAAGCTCCGATTTAGATTACATCCAGGTCTATTTATCAGAGCTTCTGTGGGCTGCTGACAATATTTCACGTCGTCTAATGGTGGCTGGAAGAGATACAAAAGTGAGACGGAAGACTATGGATAAAACTAAAACAATGAGCTCCGTAATCCATCACAAAATGTCCTAGATCTCCAAGGTAAGCCTAAACTCATTGGCGAACCAATTCAGCAGTGCAGCGCAGCCCGAGGCAGCTCACATACTAAGGAAACATGCTGGAACGCCTCCTCTGCTCTGGCCAAGAGGTCACGACATCACAGGAGTGAGCCAAACCACAAAAAGCAATTGTTCTTTCTTACTGTCTGCCTGTGTCCATTTGTCTCTAGCTAACTGCCTACTTTGCTTTCATATTTTAGTCTTATCTCTGCTTACGTCTGCCTTTTGTCATCTTTGTCTAACTTTTCTTGTCCTCCTATTACCCCAGTCATTTTATTCAGAAAGAAAGTCAGTTACCTGCGGAATGTGGGGGATGCGATGTCTGGGTATTTGGAGCCTGGCTGTCTGAGTCCAGATTGGGTGGATGTGGGACTGGATTTGGGGGAGGTAGACAACCCTGTTCCCTCCTGATCCGACCCTGCCACTTTCTCTTTGTCCGTCTGGTTGATGGTGATGGGACTTGAGCGTCCTGAGCTTACTTTCCCGGGGTCTCTTCTCTTTGTGCTGGTTGGGGTTCCTACCACCCCTCCACTACCTCCCGCAGACTTTCCACTGACATTTGAATCAATGCTGCTAGAGCTAGAACGATGCCCGCTGCGGCCCACCACGCTGCTTCCCCCACTAGATGACTTTGCTGGTCTGGGTAGGGAGCGATACTGGAGGGGAACCTTTGAGCCTCCACAACCTAACAAAACAGCGTCGTCTTGGTGTTGAGCACCATCAAGACTCGTCTTCCGCCCGTTGCCGATTCCTGTGCCCTTTCCGATGCCTGCAGACTTGGGTACCTTGCCTAAAGTAGCAGAACCACTGGTCAGAGTGGCTCCGCTGGCTGTGATGAGGGCTCCAGCGGGACCTGGAATCTTCTTAAAGCCAAAGGAACTTGTGGTAGGCGGCCGACCGATGCCTGAGGGTGGCTTCTTTCCTTCATCTCCGCTACTCTTGCCCGCATCTGATGGTGAGCGCTGAATACTTGGACTCTTAGATGGGGCCTTGCCTTTCTCAGATGCTTTGGCGTCATCTGTTTTACCTGTCAGCACAAAGATGTTTGTTATGGCACTGGTACCTCCTGTTTAATCATTCAATACTGCTAGCTGCGGGTGGCCAGTTTTTGCACATTTTTTGCAAATACTTTCACAACCCAATCAATCATCACCAATACAATGCAAAGCCAAACACTGCTGTGTTCTAGCCAACGGCACTTCTTTGCAACTCAGCAAACAGCACAGTTAAGGTACTCTCAGCCAAAGTTACTTGTTCCTGCTGAGTATCCCAAAAAAGTAGCCTGACAGAGGTTCAGTTGCAAAAGTTGGCTGAGATAAAGAAAAAAAACAAACACTCAACACTCAGTTACCAAAAAGCCTCTACTCTTTTGATTTCACCTTCTCTTTGAAGCTCAAGTAAGCAATTTTCTGGAATACCATGCATAAAAGGTCCCCTACTGACAGACATCACTGAAATTGTGCAGTCTTTGGTTTTGTAACCAGCTAAAAGGAATCCTTTTCTTTCATGCTTCCTTGCAAAAACTTGCGGGTTCCATTTGAAAAGTTCTTTAGAGAGCTGATATTTTTTATAGGTTTTCTAAAGGGCCAAAGAGTCATTCTGAGGAGCTACTGCTTCTTTTTATTTTTTACATTATACAACTGTATAAGAGTTTGATACCTGGTGTTTTGAGAGAGGTGGACGTGCCTTTGGTCCGTGGTGGCGTGATGCCAACCTGGGCACTCATGCCCCTCCTCCAGGAGCCTGTTTGAGACATGGACAAACCTGTCTTCTGGCCAACATCCTCACCCTGACATGAAGAGGAAGGGGATGAAGTCTTCCACTTGTCCATCCCTGGCTCCATTTCTTCATCAACCTTCTTCAGATCCTCAGCACCAGCCCAGCTGCTAGCATCCTGCTCGGTATGTCTGTGCGTATCTTTATTTGACTGTGAATCACAGAATATAGCTCAAACACAGAAATCTTACTTTGGCAATCCAGCTGACAGATGGCCAAACTTTTTCTTACAAAGCCAAAGCAAAATGTCCAAAACTCTCAGTCTGTTCAATCTGCTGCGGCCTACTGACAGATTGCTGATACAAAGCTATTTATAAAAATGTGTCCGTGAGGAGAGGAAATACAGAAGACTAGAGTTATGCACACCTGTGCTGCTTTGCTCTTGCGAGATGAGATGCCAGAATACGTGGGTGGATTCAGATCGTCAGTGCCGATGTTATCTAAAGTATCACTCAAACCACTGCTGACTGAACTACTGTCATCCCAGCTGTAAAGACAGAAAGAGAAAAGTGTGAAAATATAACCTTTATATGCAGAAAAGTATCATTAAACTCAATACCCATTACTTATGATGCCTGATGTGTATCACTTATGCACCTTTGCCATTTTTGATTTCAGTTAGGATTTTATTTGTCTGATTTCTGAGCATTTTTTCTCATGTGGACACATCCCATTCGTGCTTTGGTTTTATCTTGGAAATATGAAGTTTATCCCCACAAGGTTTGTCTTTGATTAGACCTTTCCAAACGTTCTTCACAAGGACCAGAAATATGATTGCAATGCACGTTCATTCATATTTCAAAGCCCGCTATTGTTGACTCACTGTCACCATCTTATTCATATTAATTTGCTTAATTAGTCCATTCTGCAGCTTCGCCACTTCAATTCTCATTAACTATTGACAATATTTCTCTTTTCCCCAGTCCTTACGTTCTCATCGCTCTTCATTTACCAGACCGCGTCTAATTAATGAAGGATATTAAACAGTAGCTTTGACACCCTCGACTTTGTTGACCCAGTTGAAAATCCTAGCAGAAAGCTGGAGTGTGAATGCATATGAAGCTATTATTACTGCCAAAGTGGAATTGTACAGACTTGGCCCAGTCAATTGCAAACTCATTTTCTGTCTATTACACCAGATAATTCATATGCTGTTATTTATCACCTACTGTCTTTCTCTCGTGTTGCTAAGCGAACTGTGTTTGATCATGTGTGTGCACGCATATGTCCTCACATTTAATGAATTCTTCAGATCTTATCATATTGTGTTCAACTCTCCAGACTAAATCGACACCATTTTTTACCGAAATCCATTTAGACAAGACAAAGAGAAACATCTTGGCATTTACCGACATCTTCTGAAATAAAAAGAGACCACTAAAATATTCAAACCTCTTTCCTGATGTCAGTATCTACAGTTCAATTATTCATATCGATTCTAGGATTCTGAGTAATGCTTACAGAACAGTGTTAGCATTGAAAATTCAATATATTCACGTCTACCCAGGAGACGTGCCTGTCCAGGACATTTCGTCTTCTTCTTGAAATGTTTGACGAGCTAGTAAAGATTCGCTCGACTTTTATAATGTATGCAGGACAGAGCGAGAAAGAAAGAAAAGTTTGAGAAGCTGAAAGCGACTGGATAATAATTGTGAGAGACCCCGCAGGGCTCTTAACACCAGCGTGTGGGTGTTTCTGAAGACTCCAGCATTAGAAAGAGGCTCGGTGGGTGTGAGTATGTGCGCAATCACTCTAAAAATATCATTATTGATTTTTCAACATCCTTGTTTCTCCCTTATTTAACTCCAGGAGCACTTGGCACATTTAGTTTGAGATCTGATACTGTTATACAATGATGTGAATTAAAGATTAGAGATGCCAAACTTTTTAAAGTCTATTATACAACAGACTGATCTGCCTTAAACTTGTGTCTAAACAATGCATTAGTTGGAACCTTTCAAGAGTGAAATGACTTCAGTATCTTGTGGCCTGACACGCATTAGCAGCTAATGCTTTAACACCTGGGTAGAGTTATTGACTTGTTGGTGCTACGATGTGCTGGCAGTCCTGAGTTCAGACAAATGTTAAATCAAGCTTAATACTGCAAGTTGAAGTGCAAAGTGTTGCAACAGAGCACCTACACAAATCAATAACCACCAAATGCTCCAATTCAGTTGACAATTTCCTAATATGCACTCTGCTGAAACCTTACCCTGCCTGAGAGCTTTTTCTGCATTTGCCCTCCCACAATGTAGCAGTAAACACCTAAAACTGTGGTACTCAAGCTTAGGTGGGCATCCTTTGCCAGCGGGACACTTTTTGGCAGGGGCTCACTGGTTAAGGTCACCTTGACAGTCTAGTTTCCACACACCCTTGTCCCCGCTGAGTGTGCCCACTGCTTCGAGAGAATGACATCAGCAGGAAAAGAGCACCGTCACTGTTATGCAGCCAGAATGTGACTAAAGCTCTACTTTAAAACTCCACTTCACAGGAAGCTGCACGTAGGAAACAGATTATGGTCATTTTGGATATTCGTGTTAAAAATTATTTTTTCGGGGTTAGACTGTTTCATATTATTTCATAATATCTTGAATTTTGAGAATTAATGCTTAGGGCCATGGGCGGCATTTCAAATATAAATTCCTGGTAATTGACCATGAGAAATGAACTGTGACAAATGTTATATATCGAAGCACATTGTCAATGATGGCAAAATGAGCTGAAAATGAGTTCCCTTTAGTGCAATTTAAAATACTGTTACAAGGGTTTCTATAAAGAACATGACTAGGATTTGAACAGTTTAACTCTTTTTTCTTTACATAGCATTTTCTGGAAATTAACCTAAATATCAATTAATCAATTCAGTGAATAATTATCTCAACATTTGAGTTAAAATTTGGTACAGTTAATTCAGCACAATAGCCTTGGGGTGACTGTCATACGATTTTTATTTTGTTTTTGTTTTTTTTTGAGAAATGTGATGCCCTACAAACAGCGGTTGATCCTGGAAAAGGCAATATATATTATAAGCAGTCTGTTGCTGTCACTGCTGTTTTACAGGAAAATGCATGCTGTCTGTTCCAATCATTCTTATTTAAAATGAATCTTGATTTAGCAGATACATTTTTCCAAGCCTTACCATGAATTTTATTTCTGTATCCCCTCTCGTGCACTGTAGGCTGCAATACATAGCAATG
>SCHK01163913.1:0-25325 GCA_004124795.1 Poropuntius huangchuchieni | reverse complement strand
AAAAAAGAAAGATAAACATGTGAAGACTCATTCAGAGAACTATTCCTCCTTAGAAATAAACAAAGGCACTTGCACACTAAAATTCATGCAGCTAATCTACTGATTTCAATGTGGATTATGACTGCATTTCTGTATGATTTAAAATTGATCAGTCTTCTTCCACACTCAAAATGGAGATTATGCTGAAACAGCAGGGAAAAAATAAACACTTTTTGGTTTCAGTCTAATTAACGTTTCACAGATGGTTTCAACATCTATGTCATGTAAACAAGCTACAACGTGTAAACATGTCACTTCAATTTGACCAAAAATGATGTGGCTGAAGTGTGTAACTTTGTCACCCCTTGCAGAGTCAATCAATAAAAATTTAAGTTTGTGGTGGAACTATTTATCAAAGCAATGCATCTAAAGATGTGCAGACATTACACACTTCACCTTTCTAAGTGACTCCCACAATGAGTTGACACAAAGTTTGAAACCAGCATGTCCAAAATCCAATAAAGTATTCTCGCCATTTCAGCTTCTGCACGTAAAAGGTCTCCCTTTCCCGAACTGGAGGGCAGCATGATATATTGAGCGTGCACAGGATCGGGTGGGCACGAGGTGTGGGAGGCTACGGCATCAATATCAAGTTCACGTTCGTGGTGGGTGGGTTGCTGTTTGGAGACTAGAGGGCAAGATTCTGCTCATAAATCTACACTATAGCGAAGTATTCAGGAGAGACGCATTCGCATACTGGAAATATTATGTATCAGTGATTCCTCAGACCACACAATCATTCGCACGCACACACAGAGGTCACCGAACGATTCCACACAATGAAACCGGATACCATGACACAGATGTTCATACAAAAACATAGAAGACACAATGCTGAAAACACGCATGCAGTAGCCCACACATTAAAATCTAGAGCACTTCAAGTGTACACAATATTCTCATGCTGCCCGTAAGCCTGGTGTGAAAAAAATATGTGAGGGAAAAGTAGCTTAAAAACAAAATATGACATGCACATTCTCAATCACACACACACACACACACTCTCTATACGGTCTGAGCTGAGAAGCAGGAGCTCTCCAGGGAGGCCATACAGGTCTGATTTCGGCTCTCTCCTCGCCGGGTTCCAGGCTGTGGGCTCTGAATACAAACAGCGCCTTATTCAGAAAGGCCGCACGCACAGGCTGAAAACACTCTGCTCCACGTCCACCTGAAACAACCAGCCCCGGGCAGCTGGATCATGATGGACGTCACTCAAGGCTCAAACGCACAAAAACCTTCACACATGTTCCCTAGGGGACAGGTGGGTGTATGAGGCCTGAAAATTCAGCGTTTCCTGACAAGAGCTCCAACTTGACAAATGATTCCTTCGCCAAGATCTTAGACAAGTCAGATTAGATCGTTGATCATTTAACAACATGTGAACCTGTGCAATTATTGAAAAACTGTGTCTGTCGTGCAGTTATGTGCAATGTCTTGTTGACTAAATTGTGAAGGGGTTGGAAATTGATTCTTATTTAAAACAGGTATACTTAAATATAATTATAAAACTGACTTTCATTGACTTCTAGAATAGCTGCATTCTTTAACAGATGTGGATGGAAAAAATAATAAAATATATAATACTGCCTCGAAAAAAAGGATGTGTGTGAGTGTGTGTGTGCATGTCTGTTTCACTTTTACAATGTTTTTTTTTTTTTCCTAAGATGAGACAGACAAAAAATGACTCACTGAGCAAATAAATCACAAGGTTGGTTAGAAAAAACTTTTTACTATTGATTTGCTGTTTTTACTGTTTCTGCTGCTTGAAATCTGAAATGATCTGATCATTTGCAACAGGTTGCTCAGAGTAATGAATGCAAAAAGAATTTCTGATCATTGTTAATAAAATAGAATCATTAAATTAAATCTAGCATGGCAGCATTTTAATGTCACATTAAAATGAAACAAAATTTCAGTTTACTGTTCTCCATCACACTGATGTTACATTCTCTATGACGTTTTTCTTTTTTTATGGCACTAAAACACTATCATAATTGAGGAACCATAATCATTAAACGGAATTGGTACCAGAATTAATACTAATGAAATGAAACTAAAAAAAGATTAAATATTTAAAGAATTTGTCAGTGAATTTTATTAAGCATAAAATACTTTTAATTACATATAAGTGCAAAATCTATTGCACATGCAAAATGCTGCCGATTAGTATTAAAGTATTGTTATTGGGTTCATTTTGCCATGTAAACATCAGTAGTAAAATTGCTCAGAAGAGGTTCTTGCACATAATATGGCACAATATACTATAATATCAAACATATGTGGCATTGAGGTGGTTTGGTGTATTTACACAACACTTATATTAGATTTAGCAAAGTGCCTTTCTGTTCTCTTTCTACTGTGCCAAACTCAAGCGGACATATGGATTTCAGTGGTGCAGTAAACTCATTTTTATCAATAAATTCAAACCAGCACATGTAGACATGCCTGTAAACTCTGGCAGAAAATGGAGAGTAATTGAGATCTTATGTGAAGGTAAAGCAGAGCCATACTCATCCACGCCGTACATAGTACACAGCTGGTGAAAGAAAGAATATGGAAAGGTATAATAGTTTCCCACATGTACACACTTAACAGACATATGCACGCACGCACACACACACACGCAAACAAACACTAAAGTGCACACATTTACATGCGCACCTGGCCTCAAGACAAGCTAAATCAAAACCAATGAGGGACTGCTTTAGGAAAAGTTACTCCCTGACGTTTAGCATTTTCAGTTTATTCAGCTGTGTTGCTCGACTTCAAGTAAAGTGCAAAAAAAAAAAGGAGGAAAACCTGTTACCTATCAGTATGAAAGCAAAACCACCAACACAGAAACAAATGTGTAACACAAGCTTGCTGGCTATAATCAAGAGCTGCTTTCACTGTCCAACGCTATGCCTTTTGCTACAAATATAAATAAAATATATAAACAATTTTAGTGGTCACTGACATACTATTATACTTTTCATTAATATTTTGAATCAGGTTTTTATAAATGTATAAATACATATAGTTCATTTGCAAAAACCGATAACTCATTTTTGTTTTTTCAGAAATCACTTCTTTTTTTTTTAATTGCACATTCCAAGTAATATCAAATCACACTGCAGTTGGGTTGTTTTTCTTAAGTAATAATAACTTAATAAATATAGGCAATAACAAAATAAATACAGGTAAATTAAAAAAATTTGAGTTCACTGAAAGTATGTTTTTTGTTTTTTTACATATTAAAAGTTTGTTTTATAGCCAAAGCAGATAACTCCAACAGTAGTTTTTTGGCAAAAGTAGATAACTCCACATTTCATGTTTCAGAGTTTTAAAAAAAAAACCCTCGTTTAACCTTTGTAATCTCCTCAGATGACAATGTAGATGCCTGACAAACGTTGTTGTTGTTGTGATCATAGATTGTATGGATGTGACTACACACAATACATGGAGCTTTTCCCTCACCATTGTAACACACAGCTTTTGCAAGGTTCTGTGAAAACGTTTCAGCTTTTATTTTCCTTTTACGCCCTGAAGAAGATATCACAGGTTCATTAAGTTTGTCAAAATGATCCATCCTCGATTACTTTTAGTCAGCTTTGACGAAACTCCTCTCAGCTAGCACGTCTTTTCAAAGTGAAAGTAGCCTCGTCACCTGACCTGAATACAGCACGCTGATTCGCTAAAACAGACTTATTGGCTCCTGTTCAAAAACAACAAGGGAGCTTGTCGGCTTCTGCAGTAAAACGTGAACTCGTGATGCCTTGAGAGAGAACAATACCGGCTTTTTTGACAAAATGTGTTTAGGGTTCAGATCGCGCTATATGTGGAGAACAACGCACAGCAATCAGCTCTTTTTTTTTTAAGTGCCGTTTATTGTTTTTGCAAATGAACTCTTCATATATTTACATAAATAAAAATTTATTTGATTGTATAAGCATGAAAGCAAAGCTGCCGATGAAAAACTGTTTGACACAAGCTTGCATCAATTTTTTTTAATATACAGCCCACCCACAAAGACCTCTAGATATGGTTTGGGTCCCTCCACAACAACCCACATAATCAGAGATATCATTCATGTTCGCAAAAGAAATGATACCGGATGAGTCACATATAGCTATAATCCCAAAAAATAAGGTAATTTGTTATGCGATTTTACCTGTAGTGACGAAAGATCTCTTCCTCCACTTCAGTGAAGAAATGGCACTTAGTGCAGGCGTACTCTCCAGGATGGTCCCGCCCTGGCCCTGCATCCCCTGATCCCTCCTCCTCTGGTTTGACTTCCAGTAAGGTGTGCGAGGTGTGGGTGCTGTCATAGTGCAAGAGAAGCAAGTCAATATCAGTGGAGGTGAACGGGCACTGGTCACACTGATGGGTGACGGACGCTCGGGGAGCTGGCGGGGATGGGGTAGTGGTCCCTCCGGCTGTTAGCTGCAGCAGAAGTAGAGCACAGTGCGAGCAGGAGCTCTTACGGCAAGCGAAGGGATAGGAAATCTCCCCCAGGTGCTTCTCAGGAGTGCAGAGCCCACGGGGACAGAAGGGGCAATGTTTGATGGTGCACTTGTGAATGCTGTGAGCCCGTTGGTAGTGATGCAAAAGCGGAGCCACGACGATGACTTCCGGCCCATGAGTCATGGAGTAACGGAAGTCGCAGAACTGGCAGTTGTAACTGGTTACTACCGTTTCCTGGTCGCCCGCTGCTCCAGTCTTTTCCTTTTTCTGTAAGTGGGAGTCTCCGTCACGGGCCTTTCTGTCCCTTTCCCCTGGACTTCCCTCCCTGATGGCCGCCTGGCCGTGTCTCTTCTCATAGTGCTCCAGAAGCCTAGAAGCACTGGTAGCTTCGCAACTAAAACTGCAATACTTGCACCAGTAATAGGAGGCAGGGGTGTCACCTCCAGTGTGGCTAGGGGAGTCTGATGCCCTGATTGGTACGGAGTACCCAGCCACAGAGTCATCTTCGGCCCGCACCGCCACCCGATCGGCCCACTTCCCTTGCTCATCTGCCCCAATGCGAGATACGCAGTTCCCCTTCCGTTCAGTTGAGGACTTCTCCTCGAGGCTGGTGTTGGACGGAGGTGGGCTCTTCATCTTGTTGGGGTGGGTGGCCAGGAAATGCTGTTCTAGATCTACAGAAGAGCTTCCCATATAGGTGAAGTTGCAGAACTTGCAGCGGAAGTACTTGGTGTTGCCCTGACAGTCCTGTGTCTTCCTCCCAATTCCGATGAAGGTGCCGGCTAACGTTACCTGTGAAAGCAGGGAGGTCGAGAGGGGGGAGGAATGGATGACAAAGAAAGAAAATGAGATAAAGGGAAAGAACAATCATCCGTGAGTTACAGAGAATTACAGAGAAATAGAAGTCTGATATAATAAGACAGACAACAGACTTTCAATAACCCTCCCAATCTGGAAGACGAGGCAGCAGTTATCACCACACAAAGGCAAATCACATTTTATGTTCTTATTACTTCTCAGCACTGAGAATTGGAAAATCCTTCTGTGAGCAGATGGGGAACATGTGAAACCTGTAGAAGAGTCAAAAAGTAAAGCAGCCATGCATGCAGAGACAAAATGGATCTTTTCTGATTGTTATTATCCAGGTGTAACTTTAGTTTTTATACTTTGAAATTAAGTTCTGGATTTAAAAACAAAGAAAAGAAAAAAAGACTAATATAAACAAAACTACCAAAAGCATTTCTTTATTGCATGTATATTCAAATGCATGATCTATGGCTTAAGATGCAATAGATGTCTGACCCATAGAAAGCATATGGAATATTAGCAGGCAGTTACAGAGCCAAAAGAGAGTGTGAGTGGGAGGTCTTGAGCTTCATAAGCACTGTGGGGAATTCAACGTCATGCTCCAGACAAAACACTCAAGGAATGTCACAGCACAGACAGGCCCTTTCCCCTGAGCAGCCCCTGAGCTGTATGTTGAAGCAATGATTAAATAAACACCCACTGCTCAGTGTAATATCTGCTTGATTATAATTCTTACACAAGCATATTACAGATACAAAGTGGACTAAACTGAAGTCTCAGCTGGTTGCTCTGTATCACCTGTCTGAGGAATTGCATTTAAGAAAAGTGCACTTGTGACACAGACAACATAAACCTTTTCTTAAAAAAATCTATATTTTTTTTATGTTATGGTTAAAAGAAAGCAAGAAAGAAAGAGGAAAAACAAACATACTCCGTAACAACTGAACATCGCATCTAAGGTGACTTGGCAAAATAAACGTGATGTGCATCAAATTACAGTACAGTTATTATTTATTGTTAATCATTAAATATATTAAGCTATAGTAAATCAAGTAAATTGTATAACAATAAAATTTAATGTAAAAATATTAGATATTACAAAAAAAAAAATTCAATACCTAAAAACTCCCTATGTTGTCCAAAATATTTGTGCTATGCATATTTAAGCATATTGGAGTTTAAAGTCATTCCTCTTGACACTTGTACCAAGTTACCAATATAAATATTAATAAATAATTATTCCATGCTATTAAATATATAATAACTTAAATACAATATAAATGCTAAATATACTGTATAATAAATCAAATGTACGTTAAATTATAAAAATAAACAAATACATATTTTGAATATTCTTATTACTAAACAAAGAAACACAAATGAGCACAGTTACATCAGTGCTTTAGCAATAATTAAAATCATTACATCTGGCTGGTAAACAAGGCAAAATCACCCTTGCACTGACTGAAGCTAAATGCTTCCAAACTTGGCTCATTTTGCAGAAACTAAACTTAAATATGCCGCTTAAATTGTAAACATGACATCGTTGAAGTGAAGAGTGAAACCGTGCTGAAAGTTAGGCAGATAAATGACTATGACATCTGTTCATTACCCATCGTTTAAAATAAATCGACTTCTGTGTTTTCACTGGCTCCCCTCACCAGCTTCCCTACGCTCTTTTTCCCCCCTTTTTTCATTGGGAAAATGAGAAATCGCAGTCGTCGATATTACTGCATGGAAAATTCCACTAGGAACGAATTCTGAATAGACTCATTATTCAAACTTTTTCCCTAAGAATTTATACGGTATTACGACAATTTGTAGACAGGCTGATGTTGAATTGAAAAAGATCGTGGCCGGTGTTATTAGAAGAAAAAAACATCAGGTACTCTAAGCTGCACTGTGTGCTTGCTTGATTGAGTACATGCACATGTGCAAAGCAGGCAACTGTTCATAATGGTCCATTTAAACATGATACACTGAGGCTAGTTCTACAATAAATCAGCCAAAAGTCACAGAACAAAGCCAAATAGAGTGTGCCAGCATGATGCAGACTAATTTCCTTTACGTTATTTTGTTTGTTTGTTTTTATAAATCAGAAATCACCAAGGTGATGTGACAAATGATGCTTGCATTTCAATTTGAATTGAGCAGCTTGATTGCTTATTCATGACGTTATTTTATAACAGATGCATGAACAAATACAGACTCTGTGAGGGCTAGTCAAAATTTCGAAATTAATGCAGCCAATGTTCATCAGCGTGTGAGTTTCTTCGTGTGCATGACTTTGCATGCATCATGTACGGTTACCATCCATCTAGTGGTTTTACTTCTGTGACATAAATTTAAAGTTTCGCAGCTGCATGTGCATGCATCAGTTTTAAGCCTTAATGACCCATGGGTCTGTGTACAGCACAGCTCCAAAACTATAAGGCCATCTTGCTTCCAACATAGGCAGCATCTTAACTGAAACGGGCCCTCATAAGTCACTGATTTGGAACGCTCTACATAGGAAGCAAGTCCATGTATGACTAAATAGCATTTCACAGGCAAAGCAGACGGGAGATAAAGCTGAACAGCATTTATTTGAAATTTAAAACATTAATTTTAAACATTAGAAATGTTTTTTCTCACCGTGCCAAATAAAACGAAAATCTGATTCCAAACTTTTGAACAGTAGATCGGTTTATATTTTCAGTAGTTTAAAAAAACTACAATATTTCATTTTTTTTAAGTTAATTATGGTGTTTTTAACGTATTTATATTTATTTAAAGTATTTTTATATTTATTTATTTATTATAGTATTGAATTAATATGTATACTGCATCAAGAAACAACATTTCTCTCTTTTCATCTGCTTTGTGTTTACCTGTACGTCGTAGGTGCCGTTAAGTACGGAGGATCTGGGTGACCCTGCTTCTGCCGCAGAGCCGCTCTGAGCTGATTGGCCGAGGAGGCGCGCTGAGTCTTTGGCCTGTGTTTGGGCTGTGAACTGCACCATGTTATGTAGTGCCAGAATCTTATTGTCCAGCTCCGCGTCCTGCCGTGTCCGGTTGTGCAGGCCCAAATGGTACTTACGAAAGTGTTTGATCAGGTCCGTGGGGTCGTTGCCGTAATAACCGTACCCACAAATGTTGCACTTAAAGTCTTGTAGTTTGGGTGAGGTGGGTGGAGGTGCCCCCGTCTCAGCTCCCAGAGGGCTAGGGGCGTCTTCCGCTCCCCCAATGGGCCTCTGTGGATGGAGTGTAACAGGAGGAGCTTTAGAGCCTTCGACAGCCGCACCACGAGGGCTGTCAGAGCCCAGCAACGCTAGCGGGCTGTGTGTGGCGTCCCTCTCCTCTCCGTTACTGGTGCAGCCCTGTACGATGACGCCGCCTGACCGGGTGCTGGGTTTTAGACCGTTCCGGTCGTCCTCACAGTCTCCTCTTTCACCTGGATCAGAGTTCGTTGGGGAGGCGGTAGAGTCCAGCGGTTCGGTATCGGTGCCCTCGCGGCTGGAGTAGGATGCTGCCAGGTTGTGGCTGGAGTAATGCAAGTCAGGCCTGTCTGGTTTGATGGGGCCAGGGGAGGACGGTTCCTCCTGTTCTTCGCCCACAGCCCGGTCGGGCTCTGAGGCCTGGCTCCCCGCGTTCCCACTCTCTGGGCCCGTGGCCTCGGCTGCCACCGCCTCACCCTCCTCTTCTTCACCGCCGAAGCTTCTCAAAGGGGGATTCTTTTTCCGCACCATATCTGGAACCCAGAAAAAGAGAAGAGCAATGTTAGAAGTAACTCGCTCAATGTGTGGTTCCGACTGCTCACATGCTAAAAACAATTTCAGAGCCAATGGCGCCTATTCTGCTCTCTATAAAAGCTTCTCAATTGTTCTTTGATTTTTTAAAAATCAGAGACGGAATGCCCTAGAAACGGTTCTGCTGTTCCAGCTCAATCCATAAACAGCAATGAGGTTCTAATATCGGTGACTATGTCGGCGCCGGCCTTTGTTGATGATGTTTTAATGAATAAAATCTGTGCACTTATGTCACTGATGTGGCTTAGGGACACACATTTTAATCAGTTAGCAAAATCAAAGATGATAGGGAGAGAGAGAAAAAAAATGTGGAATTTATAAAGTGATTCATAGCGAAAAATTTCCATCAGAACTCAATGAGGTCATGCGTGTTTGTTCATAGCAGGCAAATCGCACTATTAACTAGACTTTCCTTTGGCACAAACTCCTGCTATCAAAAGTGAATTTCTATGAACGGTTTAGCACAGCGCTAAGTTAAACATCATTTTGCATTTGCAAGATGGTGTGCGTGTTGGCCAGTTTCAATTTAGGGCAATTACAGTTTCTCATGATTTAACAAAACAGGGGCCTGTCTTATTTCGACAGACCGTCGAGAGCAATTTCCTCATTTAGTCTGTGATGCAAATGGATATTAAATAAAGCAATTCATGCTTTGCAGAGGGGCCACACCTTAACCAGAGCTAAGTTAATAAAAGCCTTGAAAATCTAATCACAAATATAACCACACCCTGTCATATCACTCACAGCATCTCTAACGTTCTCACCATCCACACTTTGCGATTTCTGAGGCTTCACAGCATCTAAACACACTGCGGCGGGTGTGCTATCCATTTAAAATTGATATTGATGAGAAACGCACCTGTCTGTGTCATATTACTACCCCCTTAAAAGAGATTGCGTTTGAAGAAATTTATTCAGGTATCAGTGGTGTCTGTAGCCAGTGTGACTGACGGTAGAAAAGATGTAGCTAATGGCTGATGCCGGTTCTTGAAAGCCTACATTCTTAATCTGTCATAATACATCCAAAACTGCACATCATTATTTTATATCAAGAAACGCAATCAACGATATAACACAACACTACGTGCAGGCCACAAAATGCTAATTAACCACACAGCAAGATTACTCATTTGTTGATCTTGTACATTTCTTGTTTTTATGCATTGCAAACAGGTCCCAATATCATGGAAAACTTAGAAATTGTAAAAATTAAGTTTTCCAGGCAACCAAAAGTCATAGATATATAAATGATGATGATGATTATGCTTTAGTGCGAGTCATGATAACAGAGAGCACCACACACTGAATTAACTGAATAAACAAATACATAAATTTATTAGTGCTGTCAAACGATTAATCGTGATTAATCGCATCCAAAATAAAAGTTTTTGTTTAAATAATATATGTGTGTGTACTGTGTATATGTATTATGTATATATAAAGACACACACACAGTATTTTTTTTTAATATTAACATGTATATACATTTATATTTTTTAATTTTATATTATATATAAATATATTTAATATATAAATATAAAAATTTTCTTAAATATATACATGCATATGTTTGTATTTATACACAATAAATACACACAGTATACACACATATATTATGTAAACAAAAACTTTTATTTTGGATGCGATTAATCGTTTGACAGCACTAATAAATTTATGATATTTTAAATATACAAACAATATTTCATTTTTAACCGAAAGACATTTTAACATTTTGTATTTGCATTTTGTTAAATTTTTTAAGGCAAATATTGGATTTATCTTTTGCCACCTATAATAAGTCTGCGCAAATACAGTTATATTAGACATATTTGTTCTGTTGAAATCTTACATGATCTCATTATTTGACTGATGAGGGAAGTAATTTCTTTACACCCAAATATTCTTCCTCAAAAAGTAATAAAAGAATCATTAAATGGAACCAGAATCAAAAAGAAAAATCAGACCCAGAATTACAAAATATGCAATTCACATCCGTCATGATGAACATACACGTTTTTATTTATGCTGTGTGCTAAAATGTTTCATCTGCTGGATATTACTCTTGTGTAAAGCTGGTGAGTAAACATGCCCACAAGCCATTGAAATAACAGATTTGTGAGCAATTCTTCTTTTGAGTCGGGTCTTTTCAATGATTCAGTCAAATCCGTTCACAATTAAAGTCAGTTTAAATCTAAACGATTTGACCCCTGCTACTGTTTAATACACTGCGGCTCAAATTAACTTGATTTAAAATTTTTATAGCATATTAGGCTACAGAACTTATTTAGAAAGTTATTGATTTACTGACTAGACACACTTTCCAATTCACATTTTCCTTTTACTGTCTCTCAATCTCTGAGAATAAAGGTACAGCCCTGCTATCAGGATCGAATACTAAGGAACACCTTAACCAACATAGAAAGAAAAAAAGGAATGGAGTGGGAGGACGAGAAAAGTTTTTAATACCTGGTATGGTGCACAATTACATTAAAACTTGCAGGGGAAGCGGTGAGACATTACCATTCCAGGCCGCCATCAGAAACCGAATAATCTGCTTTTATAGCTCCCAGGCATTTGCTGCGTTCCTGTACCAGTCAATTCAAATCACTAGTTCACTATCCACCCCCACCTCCTTTTCCTTTCCTATATTAAACTGCTCCTCTTCTGTTATTGTGCCTACTCAAGAACTTACTTAATAAAGTATAATATGCTTTTTGAAAAGGACAGGACAATCAATTTTCTTAATTAAAAAAAGTAAGGAGGGGGTGAATGGATCGACAGCGGCCTCTGTCTGCATACAGAGCAGAAGATGGAGCAGGGCTGTCCCTCGAGCGCTCTATGACACTTCAGCTAATGCAATCTAATGACAGGAGTCAAAGCTCAATCATGGGGCTTTGATAAGCGAGCATTACTACAACCAGCTTACAAACCCACGATTCTGACACTGTGTATAAGAGTGTTAACTACGTGAAGAATTCCTGGGACACTTAGAGACATGAATAAACAAAATGCTGTCAGTTGCCATTGCCACATGATTTAAAGCTACTATATTATGTTTTGACATTTGTTTTTTCATCAGAGAAATCTACCTGTCGACAGGCGTTTCATCACTGTCATTGTGACACGGTGATGGAAAAGCTTGGTGTGATTTAATCACACACACACACACAAAAAAACAAACATTGTACACGATCAAAACTGACAATGCTGCGACGCAAGATTCCTGTGAAGAAAAACGCTCTAATGACAAGTGCGACACATCAGGATAGTTCAATTAACATGCCATACAACGCAAATTTTGTATGCTGAAGAAAAAAATGAGTAATTTGCATGTGCTGTGTGTGCAAAGTAAAAAAAAACAAAAAAAACTTTTTTTTTTAAACAGTTAATCATACACAGAACCAGGCAAAACAGACCCGTATTTTGTCTCAATTTTGGGGGAATTATGACATCAAGATCAAAATGCAATGCAAATGATAAGATGTCTGCTGAATGATGCACACATATATATACACATATATATTTTAGTGCTGTCAAACGATTAATAGTGATTAATCGCAAGTTTTTGAAAAGAAAAATATGTTATGTTTATATATTCAATATATCTATATAACTTAAAATATAAGAATATGAATATATAAATGCATAAACATGTAAATATTTTCAAAATATATACTGTATGTGTGTATTTATATATACATAAAAAATATACACAGTAAACATACATATATAATGTAAACAAAAACTTTTATTTTGAATGCGATTAATCACGATTGATCATTTGACAGTACTAATATATATACATATATACATATATATATATATATATATATATATATACATACAGTTTGCATTGCATTTTGATGGGTTAACTAGATTAGGTTACTGAGAAATAAGGGGGCATTATAAAAAAAATCTCTATATTTAAAAAATATATTAATAATCCCTAAGAAATATTACTTAAATCAAATGAATTCAGAAATTACATATCTATATCTATAGATAGATAGATATAATATGATAATATATACAAATAATATATTTAATTAAAACAATATATTTATATAAATTATTATATCTGTACACATTATACAGATGTACATATCTGTACACAAATGTCACGTCACTTACTTTACCCATTTATTAGACTTCCTGCATCTGCAAGCACTTAAAGGCACTACAGGCACTTAACAATTCAACTCAAAACAATTCGTATCTGATGGATGTTTCACGACATCACAATGATCCAAAATCAACTACAGATGAAAAGCGGATCGCTGAGTGGCAAACTAATGCTGTGACGGCCACTTGCATTCGGTTTACATCCACACAAACTCCACTAAAATCGCACAGGCAGCTCCCTGTGAAAAAGTCAGCACTGGCCGGCTTCCTGTTGGCCCATCTCTAGTATCAAAAGGGCCGGCCACATACAAACAGAGCCTCATTTGTGAAGAGGCAATGTGACTCCAAATATGTCATCTTCATTGTCAAACTCATTTAGAAGATCTTGTTTCAAACACAACAACAAATACAGGGGATTTCCTCAGCAATCTGGCCCAGTCTGGTCAGCGCTGATGAGATTTTTAGTGGTAGGGTTTAACTTATGGCACCAAGTCGTTCCCACTAGGCAGTAGATTTGTGGAGTTCAGACAATGTCCAGGTGGTTGAAGTTAGACCCTGGTGGTGGCGGGAGTAAATGTAAAAGTTATTTCTACATATGCTTGTGTTTTGCGCATTTCTTTACCATGTGTGCTCATTACAGTTGCTTTGGTTAAGTGCGTCTGCAGTGTGTCGAGGTGTTGCATAGCAAGAGATTACAGCTTAATGAGTCTGCTTAAAAAAAAAAAAACACACCCACACACACCGGGAAGATGATAAAACCCTTTCTTTAACTATAAGAAATGTTCTGTTAAAAAGCACAGCACAGGTCAGTATATACATTATTATATTCAGCTTTTGACAATATTTATACTGCATGTTGACGGACATCATTAAATTGATTTCACAGAATTTAATTCACAGTTTGAACTGATACACGTATTAAACTTTGCAAATCTAACTGTATATAACATTTAATATATAACCAAAGACGTTAAATAACAAAACACTGAAATCTATAATTTTTCATTCACTAGACAGAACTGAATCTCTAGCTGAAACTTTTGTGCATAAACTTTGTGCACAAAGGTAAAATGAAAAACTTTAACTTTCAGTTTGTTTTTCAAACTATCATATGGAGTATGATACATTTATGGATTTTGCATTCTTTTTGAATTTATAAAAGATTCATTGCCTATTCAGCTGCATGAAAAACAGCGACCAGCATAATCTTTAAAATTTCTCTGTTTGTGTTTTGAGAAAGAAAGAAACTCATGCTGTTTTGGAACAACATTTGTAAATAATGACAGAATTTTCATTTCCGAGCGAGCCATTCCTGACTAAATTGAACAAACCGTCAATTACTCAAGCCAGCCCATAGCTACTTTATTTTGGTCCCAGACTTGTGTCCCTCAATTTTTCACTGTGAGTTCAGATGTAATCCTCTCTACATCGCGGTCCCAGGAGGATCACATGGGAGCGGAGATTCACACACACAGCTGGAGGACCCCATGGAGTGCTGCAGCCTGGGTCACTCCGAGCTCTCCACCCAGAAAGACAGTTTATTAAAAATACATTACCCAAACCGCCCCTCATAATTCAGGCCTGTGCTTTCAATCCGTCGGGGGTGGATCTGAGCGCAGTCTTAAATAACAAACCCTATACACACACACGCAAGCTGACGCTCCCTCATATAAATACTAAAGCAGTTGCACGGGCACACACGCCGCTGATCAGTCAGGCGGAATATTGAGTTCCCCAAGATCTAAAATGATGAGACTCATTTTGCATCCTTTATTTACCGGCATCATAAATTGAAGCAATAGACAGGAAAAAAAAGAGAGAAACTATACGCTCTAATTGCTTTCTGTCATGGCTGGAAGACAGTGTGGAGGAATTAATTTCTAAATGAGTAACTGGTACGATCACAGCAACGGCAGAGCTAAACTTTAACAAACTCAACGGTTCCATCTGATTTTACTTGCATGTTCTGGGATTTACCAATAATCAAGTTTTTGGGGCTACAAAAGGAGAATGACATGGAAAAAAAACTAAAAGAACGTCACTTTAAAATGAAACAGGCCCTGCTTTCCATTCAAACAATGGTATATTCAACAGCACACATGGCAATTAGCCATGACTCGGATCCGTCAGGCATACCATGTGTGTGCGGTCACGTCTAAGAGCGAGTCGTCATAAAAGTGTTCCCCCAGCTATCCCACAATCCCACCTTTTACCGTCTCCTTTATTATTCCTCCCATCCTTTATGATGTCACCACCGCAGACTTTTGCGGTGAGAAAGGACTCGAAGGACCCCGATCCATCTTGCAGAGGAGTTTAATCTCGTTTGTAACATTAGGAATAAATCACATTACTGTCTGTGGAGCAGAGTTTCAAGCATGCGGAGGGTCTATGGAAAACACATATGTGAGATGCTAGATAGAAGCAGTGCAATTAATTATCATTAAGGCGAAATGTCAAGAGGAGGAACTGTGCTGTGAGACAGTGCCCCTCCCCCTCCCCACATCACCCAAATCCACCCTACAAATCGAGTGATACACACACTCTCACATATGAACCATGCAGCTGTGTGTCACGTTAATTTGACCCTGGGCTAAAACATGGCAAAGAAATAATTGCCTCTAAAGCAAGATAACTACCAAGCTGTGACACTGAGTCAATTTCATTTAAGTGCTCTATTTTTCTTCTACAGATGCAGGACGTTTCTCTATACCATACATCTGAAAATGGATTTTCTTTCCTTGAAAGTAAGAGTAAAGAAATTCAAATTTACAATTATACTGATTAAGAGAAGCCCCGACAGCAGCGATAAAAGCATCGTAAGTTTTGGAAGAAATTCTATCAACCTTACTTTTTAATTAAATTCAATTTACTTTACTTGCATCCGCTATTGTTGGTCTGTCTGCAAAACACTGAAATCTCCTGTGCAATCTGGAACAGCCAATCAAGTAAGCAGACATTTCCATAGAAACTGAGAGAAAGAGTAGTTCTCGTGCCACGAATAAGTGACTTTGAGGATGCAACAGGCAGCTAGAGACAGCTAGAGACAGCAGGGCCGCTCTGTCTTCACGGCAGCACGACAACAGGCCTCAGGGCTCTTACTGAATAACAAAACGCATTATATGCATTATATATTTTTAAAAAAATTTAAATTTAAATAATCAAATAGCCAACAGGCTTTAGCTATGTCACAGACATGAAGCATGACTTGCAGGTAGTCGGCTGCAGGTGTATTGGGGAGGGGGGGATATTTGATTGAACAAAAATCTCTGTAGTTCAGTATGAGTCAACAATATTTGTTGATCAGTTTCCTTGGGGGGGGGGGGGGGGGAAGGATGTCAATTTTAAAATTAATATTGTGGCAAAAGACAGCTTTTAGGAGTACGCTATTTGCCATCAGAGTTAACACAGATGGACTTAAACCATAGGGTTTCGAAAGTTCACAGGGTCTGTAGCACAATGAAACAATTATGTATTTTCTATAAGAAACGTCTGTATAATAGCACACATTTCCGGTTTGGCATCATATGCTGCACTCTCAGTTAACTTTAAGTCCAATACTGCTAATGCTGCTGTCCAGTGGCAAAAACATCACGTTTCTGTGTCATACCCAAATAAAGAAAAGTTATTACCATAGCAACCATAATCTCTTTTCGATGATCTCATCTTTTCAGTTCCTCTTAAGCAGCATCTAGTCATCAACAAAAAGCAAAAAAATCAGGATACAGATTCTACAAGGAAGAGCTGAATATCAAACAAGAAAGTGCGGAACGTAGGCAGCCTCTCACAAGGGATTCAACCTTTAATGTAAACAAGAAGTGAGGAGACATCTTTAGAGACTGAAATAAATCAACAGGCCTGCCAGAACACAGGGCTTTCTTCAGAGGGTGCGTGTATGTGTGTGTGCGTGTATGGAACGGCATACTAATCTCCTCCCATCCTCAAAGTGCGAGAGGAAGAAGATAAAAAAACCAATACTGCCACTGCAATACTAAGGCTTTTGAAGGAGGCGTGGACTGCCAAAATCTGTCTCCATACAGATGTCCGGGAACGCCGATCTGTGCTACGCCCAATATTCCACTGACTTTGAAATATCAGCATGCAAAAGGAAAAAATAATAGCAAAGAGCACTTGAAGAGAAGACTATGGTGTTCCTTATTAAAACCTGTGAAGATAGCCAGGTTTTACGATTCTGGAGTTACAAAAACAGATTTGAAAAGCTCTACATAAAATCATAAAAGTGCATTTCAGGTAGAAAATTATACCTCGTCAGCTTTCATTAATAGTTTGCTGTACCTCATTACATCTTTATCTTCATACAAAATTACTGTTGTGTGTTAAACAGAAGATTTAAAGTTGACAGACCTGCAGGGGATGATTTCATTCCTACGTGTTTGTAGTGGAGTCATCCAGCTTGGAAACATACAACTCATATACAACTCTGAGACAGGAAGTCCCCTCACCTTAAGTGATGTGTCGTTTCAGCATGTGAGAGGGAGAAAGTACAAAACTGACAGAGAAACGTCAGAAAGAGAGAGAGTGTGTGTTTGTGGAGTAAGGAGAGAGGAGGGGTTGGCATGTCAAAAATAAAGAGCTTTTCCCATAATTCTCTTCACCCCGTTTTCCTTCCATGAGGCAGCTTGTGAAAGGGTGACGTGCTCAATAAGAAGGGCCCGTGACTAACTGCCTCTCTGTGACTTTTTTTTCCCTTTTTTACGTGGCATGTCAACGGTACACAATACAACCAACACAACCCCCCTTCATGTTTATTCATGAGAACTCATTCACATCAAAGAAAAAACACCAAAAACTGTTGCCTTTGGCAATGTTGGCAAGGTTTTAACCCACCTCCCCAACTCGCCCCCCTGCCACCCTCCGCTTCTTCTCTTAATCAACTGAACTAAAGTCAAACTGCAGAACATGTGGACCTGTTGTACTCGACCAAAACATGCTTGACAGATATTCCAATATTTCATCATATTATTTCATCACAAGTTTCACATAATTTGAATATAGAGGAAATTGCTACAAGGTTTCATGTACAAGCACTGATTTACTAGTAGATGCTTTTGTTTTCAAATGCAAAAAATATTTGTTAAATATTTTCTTATAAAACTTACTATTTGGTACTTTTGGCTCAGTCTTTTTTTTTTTTTTTTTGAAAGAATCTAAAACTTTTATTCTGCAAGGATACATAAAAATGATCAAAAGAGACAGTAAAAAATTACAAAAGATTCCTATTTCAAATATATTCTGTTCCTTTGAATGTCCTATTCCTCAAAGTATCCTTAAAAGCCTAGCTAGTTTCTTAAGCACTAAATCAGCATATTACAATGATTTCAAAAAGGATCATGTGACACTCAAAATCCAGCTGTCTCTTTACAGGAATAAATTTCATTTTGACAGTAGAATAGTAAAACAGAAAACCGGTATTTTAAATTGTAATAATATTTCAAAATATTACTGTTATTACTGCATTTTTGATCAAATAAACGCAGTCTCTGTGAGCACAAGAGACTTCCTTTAAGAAACATCAAAAAATCTTTCCGCCCCCATACTTTTAAACAGTAGTGTATGTGCAGAAGAAACACAACAGCACAGTAAATCACATTAGAACAGTATAACATTCACGTGTACGAACATGGACAAATAATATTCAAAATGCCATGC
This sequence comes from Poropuntius huangchuchieni, assembly GCA_004124795.1. NCBI lineage: Eukaryota > Metazoa > Chordata > Actinopteri > Cypriniformes > Cyprinidae > Poropuntius > Poropuntius huangchuchieni. Next base: position 6,459 of record SCHK01163913.1, on the reverse strand, counting down.
TAAAAAGATCTGATTTGACTTAATTTCTATTCCTCTTTAACTTTTTTTTAGTTTTATTATAATTGTTTTTACATAATTCAATACATATGAAAATAAAAATAAAAACTGTCAGTAGTGATGAGCCACATTTCATTTATTTTAATAGTTACAAAACGTTTGCAAGGGTCATTTCAAAGTCAAAATTCACAATATTCTTACTTAGTTTGCATATCAGCAAATATTGGTCAACCTCTAACCAGAAACTCTGAATTTCCAAGAAAAAGCTGTGATCAAACTCAATTGTCAAATTAGCACGTGACCTTCCAGCACACAGACGCCTTGTTCACAACTACCTGCTTAATTTGCAAGACCCAGCACCTTCTGGCCAGAGTGTCATTATACCAGAACAGAAAAAAGAACTTTCTACCAAGCCTTGCCCAAATCTCTCCCCAATCGGCCTTCCAGTCAGGCAGCGGGGAGGGGGAGGAGCGGAGGCCCCTGTCTGAATGACCTGGCCTCTGTGCACTCAATCAGCGCACGCTAGAACCGGAGACAACAGAGAACAACTGCTTCCCTTAAGCTTCCTGTGATCACAGGCCCCGAGCTGCCAGAGAGGGGCAGGGATCACGCGCTCTAGAGAGAACTGCAGATAACAGGCTTCCGCCAACGCCACCGTGTGTGAGAGTGTGCGTGTACGCGTGCGTGTGAAAAGAGAGAGAGAAAGGAAGGAGAGACAAATGGGAAGAAAGACCTCATGGAACTTGAAGGACCTGAGAAATGGCTGCTTTTTTAAAGTTTACGTGAACTGCCGGTAGCAACATGCTTTACTTCCAGAATGTGACATGTCCAAACGAAACAGGACATTTAATGAAAAAAAAAAGTAGGGCAGGACTTATGCATTAGGAACTGCGTGGAAGGAGAACAGTGGGCATTGTATACCAGAAATTACCAAGATTAAATGAGGATATGCGAAAACATTGCCTAAATAACTTTTGTGCTATTGCTTAACATGACTCAAGAGACATCAGCAGAAAAGGAAATTTGTTTCAGATGAAGAGCAAGCTAAGGCATTTTGATGAAAGATTATGGAGATTAAAAATGTTTTGCTGTACATTTATCCACAAATTCTCATGTTGTTACAAAAAAGTACAAATTATTTTAAATATAAAATTAATTCAACATAGGTCATCATAAAACAGCACCACTAATTAACTGCCAAACCATGCAAGCACAATTTCTAAATCTCAAAATTCTGCAGTTCATAAAGCAAGTCACACCACATGTGTGACACTTCCAGCATCGCTGTACTACCCTTCTAAAAATATATATTTATTAAGCAACAGGAAAAGTCAGACGTGATTGTTCATTGCACAATGTGCTACCCGAGGCACTGATGAGAAATCACTTCTGCTCGGGTTCCTCTGTTCTTCCCCTGCTCTGCTTGCGCTGGGCCACTCTCCTCTTTTCACACTCCTCCGTTTATGGAGTAGCAGAAACAGCTCCTGCTCTGTGATGTTTTTTAACTTTCCCATGAAGGACTAGCAGACAGTTAAAACGGCCCTGCAGGCAGAACAATAGCTTTAATTTCCTTCTCTGCACCTTGATGATTGAAATGGTTATGAGGTTTTTACGAGCTGACATCTCCCCAATGTCCTACCCAGGAGGAAACGGCTGATTGCAGCCCACCAACGTGGAGTCACTCTGAGACGCACCTTGAGATAAGATATCCAGAGATTTCAGACGAGTCGAGATGATTGAACATTGAGTTTAACAAAAAGAAAGTTGAACAGGTAGAAAGTTTTAAATAAAGTTGATTCTCCTCCTGCGCTGCAATGATATTTTTTTTACTATTCAAAGCAAGCCGTTGCAGCTACAGTGTGAAACCAACAGTAAACCACAGCCTGAGATGCATTTCCCCTCTGAGTTAAAAGCACAAAACGTTGCGACATACCTCAGGCTTCTCTAAAGTGACACTCACAATCTCATTATAGGGCTCTAGCCATTTTAAACCGACTACCTGACTTTCCACAAAACAAACAGAAAAAGCCGAGGAACTCTTTGACTAAATAAAAAACAAGACTGAGAGTATACGTGTTGTATCACACGGAAATCTTAAAGCAATATCTTGCATGCAAGTCTGAAAATAAACTTCAAAGCTTGGGGTCTTCGTTTGAGTCAAAGTTAAAGGAATGTTCTGGGTTCAAGTCAAGTTAAGCTCTGTCTACAGAAAATAATTCTGATTTGTCTCTCAGTTTAAAAATATGCAAAAGAACAGCCACAACTTAATGCGTGAAATTACTATGATAGACATGCTTAACAATCAACCTTTTCTGTGAAAAAGTAAAGCATTATTTGTACTTTTATCACGATCATGTAAAATCTTTCATAAAATACATGCAAAGACATTTCAGATAAATTTATATTTTCTAACTGCATTTGTGTAACCACAATTCTTTTTTTTTTTTTTTATGTATGGATTTATTAGTTATATTTCAAATACATTAGATATTGTATATTTTATTCATTATTTATTTACTTTTCTGTGATAACAAACATCACAACATAAACGCACAAAGCAAGTTAACTTGTACTGAACCTGGAACATCCCTTTAAGAATTTGACACTGGTTTGGCTGAATGTTGAAAGGCCAAAGGTTGGCGTCTGCCACATCGTTTACAAAATGTCACTTGCTGAGGAAATAAATTCTAGCCACTGTAGGAAAAAAAAAAAAAAAAAACCCATTATCTTTATCACATTGCCCAGAAAACCACAACCAGAGGCAGATCCTGGTGACAGCGAGGCCTGTTGTATTAGAGTCTCTCTGCTGCCTCTCTGGAGAGATTCCAAACGTGATCAGATGTGATTAGCCACAGTTAAGCACCCTTTGAGAAAGTCAGGTATGTCACCTGGCATCTGCGACAAAATATTTGCGCATAATCGTGTGTGGAAAGACTCGCTTAACATACCAATAAGGGCTTTAACCTTGAGATTTGTCTTGTTGAACATTACAGAAGCTGCTGGAGCTAAGCACCAAGGTACAGGCAGGGCCTTTGAACACGTGTAGCTCACAAATAGTTCAAATAAACCTTCTTCACACAGACAATATTCTTTGTTAGTTGCTACTTGTTTGTATCTCCACCCTTGCCTACAAACTAGGTTACCTGGGACACTACGAACTGCCTAAATAAACACATTTCAGTTTTTTCACCACTGCCAAGACTAAAAAAAGGACCAACAACCTACAAGAGCATCAAGTTATACGCGCTGTATGGTATTTTCTATGTAAAGGGAAGCAGTTTAACCACACTGGTTGTACAAGATTCCTCTATTTGCTTAGTACAATAATTCTCCTTTCAAATGCCATATAGCCTTGGGACTGATTAGTCATCAGAACTGTTTGATAGAAACAACCACACCCTCTGATACCATCTGTGATCCTTATGCAAAGACGTACCTGCCTGTCTCTCTCATCATGGGAACTCTGCCTCATTCTACGCTTAGTGAAGCAGAACAAATTTCTGTGCAGCAATGAACTAATATTTACTCGTTGTGACTGAAAAAGTACCGTAACTTCTCATAAAAAGAAATCGAAAGCCGGAGCTAGATAACCTGAAGGTGGAAAAATATGCCACCTTATTTGCTCTCGACTTGGTCTTGAGCTATTCGTACTATTAGCAGAAAGGGCACCCCAAACAAGACGGCTGAAGTAAACTGAGGACGGAGATGATACCTTAGACATGCAGAGGTCTGAAGTCACCGCTATCTATAACACAAACTGTCTGTCACACTGCCTTTTTACCATGAGAAGTAGGCCACATATCATTAGGCTCAGTGAACGTGTCCTGCTCGAGACAGGAACACTCCTGCAGGATTTGAGCGCTTGATCACCTGTGATGTGAGAGATAGCGACAATACTGTGAGATAGGGATGTCAAAAGTGCTGAAGTACTGACTAAAATAGTCAGTAGCTAGTAAAACGTTACTAAAAAATAGACAATACTAAAATAAAAGGGGTGGGGGGGGATTCCAGTCTCTCTAGTAATTACAGTACTTGGTTTGGTACAGCCAAGTTTCTGCCCACATAGTTTTATGCAAATTCTGGGAAATTGCATTAAAATGGAGAAGCAAAGATTTGAATGGTTTACAAAATGTGCATAAAAAGCTTACATGCTCACTGAAGGTGGATGCATTTTTATTCAATAAAACCACATGCACAAACCACGATGGAAACACATTTACAGAAAAGAAATTCCAAGATATGCATCAGAGTCACGTGACTAAAAAATTGCTCAGGGAGAAAAATAAAAATAAATACAAAATATCATTTTACCACATCTCAAAAATTACTCCAGTCATTTTGAATATAATAAATGTGACATGCACACAAAATTAACATTAAATTTAAATGAGCCCAATAAGTCTATAAGTCATTTATTTATTATTTTTAGTATTAAATATGAAAATATTAATTTTTGATTTATTTGATGTTTGATGTCACAGTTTGGAAGCTATGTGCTATAGGAGGCTACATTTAACTTCTTCACATTTACATTAGCATTTAGCTTTTAAATAAGTGTGTTCCATTGCACATATTGCTGTGGTACCAACATTTTGATATCATTTCAACCCTATGCAACCTCTGTTTGAGAAGTTAAAATGTTGCTTTCTTCCTCTGTAGCAATGTCTTTGGCAGAGAAAAGGTCAGGTAATAATGCCTGTATGCGCATATGTGTTGTTTTCACTGCGCTAGAGTGCCATAATTGGTCTCACTGCAATTGTGTACCTGTATAAGAGCAAATATTACACATTTCCTCTCAATATAATGATTGTAAAGCCTGTACATGCAAGTGCATGTGAGTGCACGCAAGAGTATGACTGTTTGCTAGAGAGCTTTTATGTTTTAGCCTCTGTACAATAATTCTCTACCTTGAGTGGAGCGCTTGGAGCTCGGATCACCCTCAACATATCAGCACAATTGACAAATCCAATCCCGACGCCTACACAAGCGCCTGGCTCTCCGCTCAACAGCTTCCTATAGAGTCATCGCCCCAGTTAGCTATAGCATGCAGGTCGCAGCATGCAGATTTATGGCATAGCAATACTGCATGGGAAATCTGAGTGCCGTTTATTGCCAGAAAAGTGGTAACGTAGGGTGTCAGATTTGGTCACGGAGTGCGAATTTAGAGTAGTCGAGGTTTCCGAATGAGGTAAAGAGAAGATCATTTGAAACAGATCTGAAATTTAGCTCTACTGTTGGTAAATAAGAAGAAATGTGAGCAAAAAGTGGGCCTGAAATAAGGCTGTTGCCAGCTACCTCAAGATACAATACATTCAAAACTGCCAAATAGGCGAGAAAGAGCCAGCTGATTCATAGGCGCAGTTGAAGAACAAGAAATGACTGCCTAAATAACGCTCTACATTGGATTGAAGTTTAGGTAGCAGGACTCAGGACGTGCTGAAGCGAATCACAGTTGTATTGTTACCACATTCTTTCCAGCCTGGTGTCACTGGCTCGGTCCTCCAACGGCCAACTGTCCGCTTAAATCTTCCCCCCCCCATGCCGCAATTGGCAAAGCCAAGCTGAAGGAGCACTTAAAGCTGCTTGGCTCCAGTTCGGCCGTCCTGACCGCCTCCAAGTCAACCGGCCCCGACGTATAAATAAGAACAATATCAGATAAGTCTTGCAGGAAGCCTATAAACATTTACATTCTCTTTCAAGTGCTGTTTATGGATATTTTATCTCCTATCTGGAAGTCGAAGACATGGTGAAAAAAGAAGGCGACCTGGGGAGGAATCCGAGGCGAGTGGTGAATCAAAAAGGCAGCAGGCCCTGACAGGGACCCAGGCCCATTGACCATAATAGGTGTTGAGAGTGGCGGCCTCCACAGATGAGGAACCAGCTCCTTAGGCCTGCCAGAAGAGTTATGAGATGGTGCGGGTAGTGATGGGGAGGGGAGGGATGCCTGGTAAGCTACTAATTCTATATCTTCTTCTGACAAAGACAAAGTGCAGCCAGCAGAGTTCAGTCTGGGAGACGGGGAGAGGGAGCTTGTAGGACTCACTAGTGTTGTGTTTAACAGAGTGGACTCACTCCTGTCTTCCTGTCCTCCAGCCTGATGCCTATCTGAGGCCGAAGTCTGACCACAGACAGTTAGCGTCTGGTTTGCTATGCCTGAAAGATATGCGAAAAATCTTGTGATTACTTTTTTGCACCCATTAAACATAGATTGCTTTTTAAGGTCCGTCCACGAGCAAAAGCATGCAATAATGGGATGGTGACCAAAGTAGTAGTATTCATCTGGTCATATGACCACAACATGACAGGGCTCACGAGGTGAACTGCTATATGTAAAATAAAGCTTTTATGACATGACTTTAAACACATTTTGCCCAAAAGTAATATTAATAATTTATTTATTTATTTATTTATTTATTTTTTAAAATTCTCTACTACTCATAAAAACTACCCTAACTTAACATT
>SCHK01163870.1:20245-31476 GCA_004124795.1 Poropuntius huangchuchieni | reverse complement strand
AAAAAAGTGTTGGTAACTACACTTTATCAACTTCTGCAAACTAAAAAAATTCTAAAAAGTCAATGTTTAAAATTTTGTTTGCATTTGAAACATATTTTTTGAATCAAGCAAAGTCAAATTTATAATATAGGGCCTGGGTAGACAATAATTAATTTAGAATTGTCAATATCTTCTTAGAGAAAAGAAGAGGGTCAGAAAAAGAAATAATATCTGGATCTTTTCTGAATAGTGATTTATCATGAATGCAAGTGCCAACAACGTAAAAACAGACAGAACTCTAGTTTTTATGTTTGATTTTATGTCTCCAAAAACTCATGTAGCTTAAACAGTAGAGCATGTCGCTAGAATCACCAAGGTCTAAAAGTTTCTGCCTAAATGTATATCACATGAAACAATCACAAAATGTCTAAGTTCCCTCCAACGCACACTGAACGATGAAAGAAAAGCAACATTTTCAAAATCAGTACAGGACTTTTTTATGTTACAATGCATTATTTTTACATCATTATTGACTCTGGCACCGACCTTAGACTCTTCTGTCGCCTTTCACCACTATAACGTATGAACTAGACCACATTTCTGAGATTGATGTCACTGTGCGGGTTCAGAAATGAGTGACTCCCTCAAGGCAAATATATCTGTGCGAGTTTAAAGAAGTTTAGGGAATACTTCGCCCAAGAAACATTCGTCCACCCCATGACTGATTTCAAGCAAGTGGCGAGTAGGTATAAATCAGTTTTAAAAGCCTTTCGCTATACTGTTTTCCTTACACACTTTGTGCCAGGAATACTTGATGCACTGCTGCTCGACGTCTGCCAAAATTGTTTGTCATCCTGCCTAACATGCTTAAACGGCAGTTAAAGAGCATTTTAGAAAAATACTGTTTATAGCTGTCACTCAGTGTTGAGAGTTCAGAAAGATTTATGCTTAATTGTAATCTGTTCCGTTTATAAACTAAACCAAGTAAACATTTGCTTTAACTACCAAAAATGAAATCATCCTGCATTTCAGTGTAAGATTTCAAAGGGTTTTGTTGCCTGTAAATGAAAAGAGAGGAGAAATCCACCTGTTGCTGTTGTAACAAATGAAGGTCTGGGAGGCTGTTAAAACTGTAATGAGAATCCAAGCTGGATGAGAAAAACCGCAGAGAGCCAAAGATCATTATGGGAAATGTGCTCACCTCCTCAGGGTTCACAGCTCATAATGAATGAACGCACTGTGAGAAACTCAGAGTCAAACAATATTTTTCCCGAGAAGAGGATTACTCCATTTATGATGCATTCGTCAAGCCTGACCTGATAAAAGAGGGGAAAAAGGAACTTAAAAAGGGAAAAGCAAGCAATGACCACTATAAAAGTGTGCAGGACGTCCCATCCGATGCTCGTGTACTGGAGGGCCTGCGCGCTTCGTCCCGCACAGGGTGTCCACCACGAAAACCCTATAGAGCGGAAGCTGTAAAATCGTGGTGGGAGAGTCGACGGACCCCAGGAGGGCTGGAACTGCTATTCAATCTATTGACATGTTGGGAACAGCTGTTTCGCTCCCTGTTTCTCCCCCTCCATCCCTTCGCTGCCTCTCTGATGTGAAAGGCACTGGCTGCATCCAGAGCAGATCTTTACGAGGGGAGGAATGCCTCGCCCGGACGCCCTGAATTAAGCTCAGCATACAGTATATGTGGGCATCTAATGGAGGTGCTGAGAGAAGTGGAACCATAGAGGACAACTGGGAAGGAAACAGCGGAGTGGTATCGAGTGTTGTAGCCGGACAGGTGCAGAGGTCGATACTTAGGAGATCATATGAGCTGATATCTTAGCCAAATGTGTCCAGAGCAGCCAGACATTATTTCCAAGCCTGTCTGGAGATGTAGTGGGTTACTTGTCTGATGCAACCCAACCGCTGCATTGTAAACTACCTGCCACACAATATAACACAAAAATATTATACACATACAAACATACTTTACGCAATAAATAATATTTTGTATTACGTGTAATCTGGGTTACACAATCAGATTCCAAAAGTAAAGTACTAACATTACATTTTAAGAGGCTGATAATCAGATTACATTACTTTTTTATGGACTGCATGATTACACTAGTGCTGTCAAATGATTAATCGCATCCAAAATAACAGTTTTTGTTTACATAATATATGTTTGTATACTGTGTATGTTTATTATGGATGTATAAATACAAACAGAAAAATATGCTATATTTATATATTAAATATAAATATATACATGTAAATATTTTCAAAATATATACTGTATGTGTGTGTGTATTTATATATTAAATATAAATATATACATGTAAATATTTTCAAAATATATACTGTATGTGTGTGTGTATTTATATAATAAATATACACAGTACACATGAATATATTACGTAAACAAACTTATTTTGGATGCGCTTAATGGCAGTAAATTTATTGCATTTTTTTAAAATTCCTTTCTGAATGAACCTAGTACTTACGTACAGTTTTGAAAAGCCTGCTGTTATGTAATGTTTAATGCATTTCATGGTGTTAGTAAAGAATGTATTTTCATTTTTTTTCCCAAAAAAAAGTTCAAAGTAATCTAAAAAAGTCAAAGTAATATAAAAGTATTAAAAAGAAGTAGTCAAACTACATTATCTAATACGTGTAATCCAGATTGTGTTACTAACTACACTTTTTGTCATGTAATGGACTACAATTTGTAAGTGATCTGCCCTGCTCGAGAGAATTAGAGAGATGGGTTTGGGATTATTTTTGGAAGAAATTCACTTTTATTCAGCAAGGATATAATGTCAATTAAAGGTGAGTATATGTACACAGTATCTTAAATTATGTGTTTTTCCCCCCAACTTTCTATTCATCAAAAAAAAAAAAAAAAAAGATATACCTAAAATAAATGAATAAATAAATAGCAGTTGAAGTAATCAACTTGATAACAAGAAATGTTTCTTGAGCACCAAATTAGCCATATCAGAATTTGTGAAGGACACTAAAGACATCATAAAATTACATCATAAGAATAAATGGCATTTTTAAACCAATTAAAATAGAAAGGTTATTTTAATTTGTAGTATTTTACAATATTAGTTTTTTTTTTGTTGTATTTTTAAACAAATAAAGCATAATACTTTTCAAAACGTATATATAATTACTGACATAACATAGCAGCTTTGCCATATATTAAAAATTGCCATCACATAGTTAAATAATAAAATGAAGAATATTAAAGCAAATGTGTTTCTACTAGCAGCATTATCAAGTGCATTGTGTTATGTTGCATTTCCAATATTTCAAGTCAAAACTCAAACAAAAGCTTGATCACAACACATTTTAATAAGAAGAACTTTCATTCTTTTTGTGTCTTACACAAATCATTGGTACAGTGAGGTCAGATGAAGGTAAACCGTAATCTGCTGCATGTAGCTGTTTGGAGAGAGCAAACAGTAACGAACAAAGCATGGCTGCAATCAGTGATATTCAGCACTGTTACATTCAGTGAATCAACAGTAATTCAGTTCTGGGGAGTTCAAATGAGTTGACTTGAGTTTATTTGACTAGTAAAGATCTTTGATGGAGCTAATACCCGAGGGCTCTCCAAAACGATCATCCTTTCAACATCTCAACTCAGACTCAGAGGGACGGAGTTTCATGCAGAATAAAGACTTCTGGGCCTGCAGTGAGACTCAGCGGTTCCTTTACTGAATCATTTATTGCCGAAATGAAATATTAACATACTCAGAAAGTGAAAACTTGGAAAATTTGAATTAGCAAGGAATTAGATGAGAACAAACTTGAAAATTACTTGATAGGTGCATTAAAACAAACTGGTCTCCATTATCGAGCCTATATCGCATCTAAACAAAATATCCACGGTAATGGCATAGTTAATTGCAAATTCTAGGCAAAACATTTTCTTGTCTTAATTTCAGTGATCCACATAGACACAAAACAGTCTATAGAAGCAGTCTATGAGTTTATAGACAACAGGGGGGCTGCGTCAAATAAATATATCATGTATTTACACACACAGAGCGTTGATTTGTGTACAAGTTACCTGAGTGAATTCAGGGATTTTTATATTGTTATTCTTCCCTGACGGAAACTTTTACGACAATGGAAAGAAGTTATGACTTCCCTCTCCAAGGTACACAACTTTTGGTGTCTCTTTAGCTCCAAGATGATTCATTTTAGGGCTGATAGCAATTAACTAGCCAGTATGAATATGGCAGGGGATTGAGTTTGGTCTACAGAGCCAGAGACGGCGTGCTGGGAGCCACAGCTGCCTCGTCCTGAGGCACGCGGCTCTTCTTGCAGGTGAGGGCCAGCAGCAGCAGCATGGGAAGGTGCCAAAGACTACAGAAAAACAGCTTCCGGGCGTTCTGCCTGTCGCCATAGCGATAGAACCTGAAAGCCAGGTAGCTGATGTAAAGGTTAATCGGCAGAGAGACTAAGGGGAACGTCCAGGTGGTGACGTCCAGCACGGGGCCCAAGGCTGAGAGGCCAATCAGGCCCACGCTGTGGCGGAGGGCCACGCGTTTACAAAGGCCGGGATGGGTGACGGACATCATTCGGTACCCGCCGCGCGAATAGTCCTCTCTTAGATTCCAGCTTAGTGCATTAAAGTGAGGAAACTGCCAGGAGAACAGGAAACCTCCCAGTAAGAGCGCTCCTGGAGAGACAGAAAGAGGAAGTGAATTAGAAGTGAATAAACAAACAAGATCTCCCAGATCATTTAAACACCATCGGAAGCGCATGCGTGAGAGCAGGAAACGAGAGTGTGCAGAGTAACTACGACAGAACACTTGAAAAGACGCCCGAGTTCCTTCACATCCTGCTGTGGAGGAAACAAACACTATTCTCCTGTGTTCAGAAGCTGGAAGAGTGGAAAGGTGACACCGCACAAACAGCGGCCCGTGCAGGGGTAGCGGAGCATGACGCAGCGCTGCCTTTGTGTATGTGATCTCAGAAAACACAAATCCTCTGGGAAACACCGCACAGGGCAACATGACCTCAAACACTCGGGTCATCTTTTTATGCTTTGTGTGTTCTTGAACTTGCTTTGAGAAAACAAACAGTCCGGTTGACACCAGAGTCTACAAATATAAGATCAGTGCGTGGTTGAGCGTACTTTATGTAATTCTGTCAGAGTGAAAATATTTTTTATTCAATTTGGTGTCACTAAGCGAAGTAATTACAATAAATAATAAATAAGCACAAAATTGAATCAATTAATTGGAAAAAAAAACAAAAAAAACATGAAAAGCATGCTATTCTCNTAAATAAGCACAAAATTGAATCAATTAATTGGAAAAAAAAAACAAAAAAACATGAAAAGCATGCTATTCTGGCTATGACTTTGAGTTTAAAAAAAGGAAATGATTAACATACTATATATATAGTAGGGCCCTATGATTAAAGCAATGCAGAAAAATTGTTATATGTTATATATAATAAGTAATATTTTATATGCTATTCAAAAGTAATATTAACAATAATAATCATATATAGATTTTTTTATATATATTTTTTTAAATATCACAAAGATTTATCTTTGTAAACTGTGATTGTAACCTGTTATACAGCACTTTGTTTGCACAGAAATTAAATGAATTTGATTACATTAAAAAAATTACCACCACTGAATACTGTATGTATCACAAAACAGAATTCATAAAAATAAAAATAAATAAAAATAAACTAAAAATTAATGTATAATAAATTATAGAACTTATAAATTATTTAATCATATAATTTATCAATTATCATATAATTAAATTATACAAATTCTATATTATTTTGATTATTAAAATTGAAAGAAAATTATTACAACAGAATCCAGAGAAATTAAATTAAATTGGAAAACAGAATTTGTGTGGGGGAAAAAAAAACAATTGAATTTGGCAATAATAAAAGTGATTTCATAGGGCTCTAATGCAATGAGGATTGTTGGCAAGTCCTCCAGCTGATTAATGAGGTCAAAGGCATCAAGATTTTTCTTAACTTTACCCCTCTTTAACACTTCCACAAAATACATTAAAGATGCAGTTTCTCAAACAGATAGTTCTACTAAATAAACTGTAATATAAAATAAAATATTGAATGAAGTCATAGTTGTTTTGATCCACTTCATGTTGTGACCTCACTCTAGATGGGGTCGTAACAATATTTAGGTTTGCATATCCTAATAAACACATGCTAGGAAAGGGCACTAAAACTACTACTATAAAAGACAGATGGAAGCCCTGGAGAAAAACATGTAAATATGCACACAAACACTTCAATCTTTCGCTCCTGTGAAAACAGATCTCATGGTTGCCACAACAGCGCACTTTTAATAGTTTGCAAAACAGGCCAAAGACCCCCTGCTGTCTTCCACAAACACTTGGTCGTAGACGAGAGACATCCTCAGAAAAAACAAAACACAGGATGCTGGGTGTGTATGTAACGAGAACACTCATAAGCGGACAGGGACCTCAGGTCTGGGAGAAGAAAAAGGCTTGTAAAAGGCAGAAGTGTCATATGGAACAAGCACATCAAGTTTCACTTCTCTGGAATGAACTGTGGGATGAACCGTGATAGCACTGGAACAATCACAAAGAGGGCTTTTAAGACTAAGGACACATATCAGTGTGAACCTGATAGGAAATTCCTCTTGAAACACTAACATTTAGCTCTTTGGCAACAGAGAAGATATCACATGATAAGGTATATAATAACACTGGTAATATCATCCATGCCCACAGTGCCATATATGGTGCAATGAGAAGAACTTTACAGCTCTAGAGGTCAAAATGTCCATGAGAATTGATGAATGTGGACCTTAAAGGAATCGTTTAATATCTTTCCAAATGTTTAGGAGTTTTCTTATGAGGAAAGTTAATGCAATTCTGCAGTTAAAGCAGTTACAAATTTGTTACAAAACAGGCAATTTAATTAGTACTGTCAAACGATTAATTGTGATTAATCACATCCAAAATAAAAGTTTTTGCTTACATAATGTGTGTGTGTAATGTGTATATTTATGATGTATATATAAATAAATACACGTACATATTTAAGAAAAATAGCTATGTTTAATATAATTATATATAATATAAATATGAATATAAATAAATTTATGTAAATATTTTCAAAATATACTGAATGTGTGTGTATATAAACAAAAACTATTATTTTTTTATAACTATTATTTTGGATGCGCTTAATCGTTTGACAGCACTAATTTTACTATATGAAAACATACACTGCTGTTCATATTTTTGGGGTAATTATGATTTTTATTTTGGGAGGGAAAAAAAAGTCATACTTTTAACAAGGACACATTAAATGGTTTTTGAGCACCAAATCAGCATATTAGAATTATTTCTGAAGGATCATATGACACTAAAGACTGGAGTAAGCATGCTGAAAATTCCGCCTTGCAGAATTATATCTTTTTAATATATTTAAATGAAAAACTGTATTTTTGAACAAATAAATGCAGACTAGGTGAGCATAAGATACCTGTGTGAGAAAAATAAAAAATCTTACAGATTCCAAACTTTGAAATCTATTAAATGGCTTCAAAAGAATTTAAATATAGCACAGTCATATGAACTTTTTTTTTTTTTTTTTGGTCCTTTTGCCCTTTTTGGAGCTTGACAGTCACTGGTTACTGCATAGTTTAGAAAAAAGCAACATGAGCATTCTTGAAAATGTCTCATTCTGTGTTTCACAGGAGAATGAAAACTATATAAGGGGTTAATAAATGATTTTAGGAGTAAATATGTTTTATCAAAGTCATTCAGCAGGAACTGGAGTTTGTACCTGGATCGAGAGAGCCGGTGGCTGCTGTCCAGCCCATTACAGGTGGGATGGCGCCCACCACGGCACCCACCCAGGTGTTGGTGATGCTGAGGCGTTTCAGGGGAGTGTAGCAGCACGTGTACAGGAAGATGTTCAGGACGCCCAGGAAGCCAGTCAGGGGATTAACACCCAGGGTCAACAGGGTCACACCTGGGATCCCACACGCCAGGGCGAATGACACGGCATGCAGAGGACTGAGAGAAACACAGAGATGGACAAATTCAACAAAAGGGATCACATTTATACTGTTACTGAGGCCATTGTGTCAAATACAGTCAATTCATTTTTTATAACCAAACACACATTTAAGCATTATTTTAGCAAAATAGAATTTGATCCGATTTAAATGATGCCTTGTTCTTGTTTCACTTAAAAATATTGCAGATTACAGAGTAAAATAGCTTTTGGACAGCAAATCTAGTTGACTGTAAATGTTGATGTCAGCAAGTTTCAGTATAATTTTGGTTTTCAGAGTTCACTGAACTCTTATTTCAAAAGACAAAGAAATGGTTTCATTCTTAATTCTTTAAAGCAAACCAGCATGCACTGGCCCAGAACACATACATACTTTGGTTTACAAATCTGAAACCACCACCAAACGCGACAAACTTATAAATCTTAAATTCTGTGCAACACATTGTGATGCATTAAAAACACAAGCGCATACATAACATCAGTTTCTGAGATAAGCTTTAGTGTGGTTCTGTGTGTCACTTCAAAACAAAGACTTGAGGGTCTCTGCTGTAGATTAAACCCCTCCTGGCCACAGACGCTATTCTCTGTGCTCCATTGGACGACCACTTCCTCTAAGGTTTATTAAAAGCAGTCAGTTGCAATCCTGCAGAGGCGTCTGGTTCAAATTCACAGCTAACTGCTCCATAAATTAGAGGAGTATTGAGACAGAGACCAAAGCGGGGAGGAAAAGAGGGCAAATTTTCCACCCAACAGCAGGAGATTCCATTTTAATGTTATTATCATTGTTATGGCTGTTTTATGTGGTGGAGGGGTTTAGAGTCTATATGAGTCCCATAAGTTAACGGGTGAGATGAGTTGTTTGAGGGATAAGGCTGACTAACTTTAGGAGCAAAGCCACTGGCATTTCCTACACTACATGAATAAACGGCCTATTCTAATGCACCACAAAAATAGATATTTCAAGTTCATTCATTACTGAATTTATCTAGGGTTACAAAGGTTGTGTTCATCTGATGGGCCGTTTAAAACAAGCACTCTGAGCTGATCATTCAAATCTGTCTGACGTCATGAGACATGTGGCGGATTTTCCCAGCAATCAAAAAAATCCCAAATGAAGCCAAAATCATGATGTCAACGATGACTCTCTGTGGGAAATAAATTGGTTACATAGAATAGTCTTCTTAAACTGCCATTATCAAGATATTCCCATGTATGACTTAATGTAAAAATACTACTAGTTTTAAAACATTATTTTTTCAAGTAATCACACAATTTTTCTTCCATGTCTTAATTTTAAACATAAACCTCTGTTGTGAATCACTCTGTTTGCCAAATAAATAAATAAGTAAATAAAATTATTTTATTTTCATTAGCTTCTTTTATTTAAATAGCAAACACAACACTTCTGGAAATAAGAAAGTATATTAAGCATTTTTTTTAATACAATCAATTTATTAGATATGCATTTTTATTATTAAAAATAATTAAACTATTAAAATAGAATCCAGAAAGTTAAAAAAGGAAAATGTAGAATTTGGTAAAAAATTTACCTGAATGTGAAAAAAAAGAAAACATTTTTAATAGGGCCCAAAAAAATTAAATATTTATTCAACTTTTAATAAATTGCAGTTAAATTGTGTAAGTTTCATGATATCAATTAACTTTTAGCCTTTTGATTAATAAAATCAATTAATTAGAGATGCTTTTTATTATTAAATTTAATTAAAATATTAAAATAGAATCCAGAAAGTTAAAAAAAGGAAAACGTAGAATTTGGTAAAAAATTAATCTGAATGTGAGAAAAAAGAAAACATTTTTAATAGGGCCCAAACAATTAAATATTTATTCAACTTTTAATTAATTGCAGTTAAATTGTGTAAGTTTCATGATATCAATTAACTTTTAGCCTTTTGATTAATAAAACTTAATCATTAATAATTTAATCATTAAAGTAGAGTCCAGAAAAAAATTAAATGGTGTGGGGGAAAAAAAAATAAAATCCAGAAAAATGAAAATGGAAAACACAGAATCTGGGAAAAAAATAAAATGGATCTCATAGGGCCCTACCTGTGTCTGTGCCTTTATTTAAAAAAAATTTCAAATGAAACTTTCTATCAAATAATCCTAATAATAATCCACAAAATATTTAAAAATATACATCAGAAATATATTAAAATAGATTTTAAATTGTAATATTTCACAATATTACAGTTTTACAGTAACTTTTACAGTAAGATTTTTTTCTTTCAAAAATCTCACAAACTACATACACACAAATTTTACAAACGAAGAAGCCATTGGATTAATAAACGTAAAAAAAAAGCACAAAAACTCCACACGGCGATCTTGAGAATGAAAGGTTTCACAGCTGTGAGATGCTCTCATGCTCATCTCTGCCTTCAGGCTTCCATCATAAGAATGTGACAGTTACACACACGCAAACATCAAAGAGGACCGTGTCATCTCAAGTCTGCGTAATAACATACTGACAGACGCTCGAGTGCATGTTCAGGCGTAAACAGGTTGCGCTAGGACACAACTAATGTTTGTAATGACACGTTTTGGTAGGTGACTCTACTGTTAGCATGCGGTGCATTTGTGTACGGGTTTAGAGTGTCAGGTGAAGATATGTAGTTACGACGCTGATGAATTCCTCCTGTCATTGACAGACTGGATCGGTGACGTATGGTAAACATTCAGGAAAGCAATTTAGTTGTTGGAGTGACAGAAATGGAGTGTATATGACAGCTGCCAAATCACATTGGTGTGCTTTCATATAAACGCTGCTCTTTAATCCACCTGCACAGACCTCCTACAGCGTGCTACTGCGAGCTTAAATCGCACAGTAATTAAGCAGCTCTGGGAGATGTTTCCAGAAGTTTGAAATAGAGCACCATTTATCTGCTCACCTCTTTATCTTCTCCTCTTTTAGAAAACGAGCTAGGATTTAGGCTTGAGGAATGTTGTGTGTTTGAAAGGGAGGTAATTGCACAGCCATACGTTTTCCAAACGAAGATAACGCGTGACATGACAATGGCCAGCAAACATAGATGTCACAAGAACATGTTAAAAAAAAAAAAAAAAAAAATCTTTCTTTTAACCACTCAGACTGTCACTATCATACATAATTGCAGGGGGGAAAAACTATTTTTAAAATAAACATTAAAAAGATTTTTTGAATAGAATTTTGAATC
>SCHK01163870.1:5112-15495 GCA_004124795.1 Poropuntius huangchuchieni | reverse complement strand
AAACGTTTGGGGTTGGTAAGAATTTATGATGTTTTAAAAGAAGTCTCAAGCCTGCAGTTGCACGCTCAAAAATACAGTAAAAACAGTAATATTGTGAAATATTACAATTAAAAAATAACTGTTTTCCAGATCAGTATGAACTCATGTCAAATGAATGAAGTCTGAACCATTATTTCTGACTATGTCATCAGAGGTTTGAACATGGCAGAGGTTCTGCTGCTTGAATCTGAAAATGTCAAACAAGCCTTCGAGCAACAGGACATTTAAGTAAACAATTACAGTGTCATTTACAGTATAAAACAGTATCAAAAAACCCAAAATATGAGTTTTTGCTGTCTACATAAAGGTACGTCCAAACTATTCACTAGGGATATATAACCAAAATATTGAGTCTTTGCTGCTAAGCAAAGTTCCACTACATTTTGTGTGTGTATCAAGGAACCTCTAACTTTAATCCTCATTCCGTTCTTATCGACACCACAAAGTCTCAGTATATTTATAAAATTGCTATATCAGCACAAGAGTGATACTGACGAGTTCACTGTGCTTGCAGTGAGAGGGCTCTGGGTTCACTCACAGGGAAACGTGCTGTGACTGCAGCAGTGTGACGGGACAAAGTGACAGGCACAGCAAACAAACGCTGCCTGGACTATGAGACCACACTAACTAACGCTGATGAGAAACTTACTGTAACATTGACAGTGTTTACTGAAGAGAAGTGCATCCGAGGGCAAGCGCACTTACATAAACACGCAAACAAACACACAAAATTCAGGCTAAATATTCTCACGGAGAGAAACGTGGAGTCTGTGTAAATAGACATTTACAACACAGCTGCTGTATATGAGAAAGACTTCGGCGTTGATCAGTAAAAATGGATAAAAGCAAACACCACCTGCTCAAACACCTACTCAGCAACTTTTTTCTTCCACCTCTGCAAACAAAAAGCACAATCCAAATTCTCAATCAGCGCTGCGCACATTGTAAGTACATGCATTCGGTGATAATTCCTCATGCTGTCAAAGTCCAGGTGCAGAACTAGAGTTCAGGAGTTGAAGAGGTAATACTCCATCGATTTAACAAAATTACCTGCCAAATTTCTAAAGAACAGCGGCAGAAACCATCAGCTGCGAATCATCTCAAGCACTTATGAAAGAGAAATTTCTCTTTAGTGACAGCGGCCGCTGAATCACTGCTGTTCAAGTTCAACCTGAGCTACGTGAGTTTTGCTGGGACCCTGCGCGGCAGAAACAGTTTGCCAGACTGCTATGCTCACCGTGTAGCAATTATATGACAAAGCCTGCTCTACGGTTATGTTTTAAAAGTGCACGGCTGGATCACGCTCCACTGAATCACAATTATGAATGTATATATGAATGTGATGAATTATGAATGTATACACGAACACGTATTCTCCCCATTTTGTCAAAATCAGCGAAGTAGAAAAAAGTTGGTAGGCAAATAAACAATCTCCATAAGAAAGAATTCTTCTGCACTTGTGATTACAATTACTTGACAAGTCAGCTGCACAGACTTAGTTGCATCTTACCTTTCTGACACATCTGAAGAATCAATGTAAACTAACGAAACCTACTGTACGCAGTCAAGTGATGCTTCGGTGTCCTAGAAATCACAGCAGTGCAGACTTTGGCATTGACTCAATGTCTTTAACCGTCAAGCAGCTATGTGGCATATTTTTGCATTTACCTAAAGCAAGGAGAACAATGCTTTCACAACTAAACTCACACAAAATCATCAGAATAAGATGATGAACGTGATGAATTATAATTTAAAAATGACTTCAAATTTAGCCAATCAAACAAAAAGTTGCTGGATGCACACATCTTGATTGAATGGAGTTCCATTTAGGTTTAGATACTTCAGAGTCCATTTAATATCCATACTCCCTGCTATCTCCATACAAAGCCATGATGCAAGTCCTTCTATTCCAGCCTGGTATCCAAGCTGTGATCATTTGGCCTCTCCAGCTTGGAGCAATGCAAGGATCCTGGCAGTAAGTCAGCTGGCACAGCGACAGGCTTGATTAATGGCCCGTGCAAAGCAGAGTTGAGTGCTAAACCGTCCACATGCTAATCAGCCAATTACGAATGTTCTGCTCTACACTAACACTGCCTCAGTGCAAATCAATGTATTTAGTTCTTTTGCCAGCGGGCACCAGAGAAGATAGGGAGGCTGGGAATGCTTAGGGATGCTGTCCTGAAGGAAGGAAGGATAAAATAGCATACGGAAGTCTGTGCATCATCAGTTTAACTAAACTTTAAAGACTTGCGATTTGGTCTTGTTAGCCACACACACCCAGGAAAAGACAAAGGCGCCATGATCTCCCTTCTTTTTCCAAGGCATCTTGGTTTGGTTCCAGCACTACCATTTGCAGATGTTTTTGCAACGTTTGTTCCAGTTATTACGACAACATTAAAAGGTATTTCATGGCGATGACATAAGATGGATGAGCGCTGTCTAGGTCGGTTGGGAGTTGGAGACGGAGGCTAAGCCGGTGGTTCGAGAAGCCGAGAACCTCCTGTGGGAAAGACGAGCTAGTTCATCATCTTTGGCCTGATGTCAGTTCACATAATGTAGATCATCACTAAGGTGAGCCTGTAGTTTGCCGTCGTGATCCTACACCATAGCGCCTCCTGTGCTTCAAGTTACACAGGAAGAGTCCAAATAGCTGACAACACCGGTTGCGGCGAAGTAAAACAACTGTGATGGATTGAAAATTAAACAGCTTCATTATTGGTCATGTATTTTGTGTTACAACAAAAACAACAAGACCTCCTCGAAAAAAAATGAGGCAATTATAAGTGAATCAAGTCATTCACAAGCAAGCCAAAACAAGCCCTTCTTCAAAAGATCTGGCAGGTATGGAACAATCAAAATAATAACCGGTCTAAAAATTTTCGTGATTTGGTGATTTAAGCATGATTTGAGAGTTACACCATATACTTCTTTCACGATGTTAAATGAAGAAACTTCTCTAAAGTAACAGCCATGCGTAGGCATGTTTATGAAAAGAGCTTTCTACTAAGAACCCTCATTAATCATGACCCTGATAATCAAAGCTCAGTTTAAGTCTTTGGCAAACGAAACAAAGACACATTTGAGTCACACAATTATTATTGCAGAGGACGCGAACATACTCAGTGTGCCAAAAGGCCTTGTTTCGCTTTGATAGGGCGGGCTAGCCATACGTCTGCTTTACCTGTGATGCATTGGTTAAGATTAAACGTTGACATTCCCAGATTACCATTAAGCCCATGAACTGTTTGTGAAACGGGGTCATTTAATATCAGCATCTGCGAGGACGTCAAGTAAGCATGTGTTTATGCAAGAGCGCATGAGTGTGTGTTTAGATTATATCTGGTGCCTCCAGCTGTGTGTGACAGCACAAGCCTCATGAGAAAAGCGGTCTTGTGCAAATGCACAACCATAAAATGCTCACATACAAAGTGTTTACATACAGCCCTACAGTTTATATCTTCACCGAGGTTGAATTCCATTCCCTACCACCCCAATCACATTGTGTCGCCATCAACATCTTGTGGCACAAATGCACTTTTCCTCCAAACATTTTTGCCAGCGGATGTCTGAGTTTACTTCCCGAGAGGCTGCCTCACTTCAAATAGACACGGTTTGCTTGAACTTTTAACATTCCACCTCAAAATAAAGTGGACAAAAATGTGACATTCATCTAAACATTCATCATTAAGCCACCTCACAAATGGACATCTTTAAGAAGCGGTTTTCTTATCAAAACGTTCATGTCAGCACCCTCTCCATCTACATGAGCCATGAAGCAAGCATGTCAGATTTTGAGCAGAAGTGTTTTTGTGCGAGACAAATATTCAGGCATAACACGCAAAGCTTACACACATTCCTAGTGCTATTTCACCTATAGAAGCCCTTTTCAATGTCTAATCTGCCTGTTATTCTTTTTTTATTCTTTATCAGCAGTTTGCGGTAAGCGCTTAGACATGTCTGGACACGGGTCAGAAGATCAGTTTTTTCTTCTGCAACTGCATCTATCTTTCTGTGAAACCACAGGCTGCCGTTAACACCAAGACCCCAAACAGTGTTTGCATTCCATAATTAGGACTCCTTTTCACATCCCTACACTGCCTGCAAGCCATGGATAGGACAACAGGAAGGGTAGATGAAGGAATGAGTTGACGAGCAAGAACTTCTACAGATTAGAACTGAACTAGAGTTTTAAACTTCTAAAAGAATAAATGGCAAATGTATCCAATGAGGATGTGCATATATTAAAATTATGGTAAAACCCAACAAGTGTATGATATTAAAATTCTGTCCTAATTAGTCTAAAAACAAAGATTTCAAATGCTAAAAGTGTGTATATATGCACAAAGCTATAAACACTCCAAGAGAATTTACTGGTTACACTATAATTTGCTGGGATAGTTTGACAGCTGAGCCATTCCAATCTGAGTTAATGCATTTAGACATTGCAAAAAGACAAGAACACATTGAAGACCAAATAATGAGAGAAGAACATATGTATTCTGTCAAAACTGGTCTGCACCAAGTAAATATCCAAGAAACTGGAGGTCTAGGCATGGAAGATTGTCTGAAGGGCTTTAGCTCAACATACTTGGATTTGATCACCATCCTCTCCAGCATTAAAGTTGGTAATTACAAAGCAGACACTAATTGTGGTTTTTCAAACCCATATGACAGGGTGCCGAGCAGCAGCATCCATGGAAACCAACCCTGTTATTAGCCCGAAGGCTTCTGACAGATGGGGTATGGATTGAGTTAAAGATGCAAGTCTTGTTTTAATGGGGGCCTCAGATTAACCCTTGTATTAAAAAGAAAAAAGGCGCTCATCTCTTCTGACCAATTCTGAAACCATCAAGGAACCACTGGAGAAGCATTTGAATTATTCATGCCTGAAGAACAGTGCCATCCAAGCTAACAGATGGAAGCAGGATGGTTTTGAAGAGCTTGACTATGTGCAAAGAGTTTCTGTCAACCTCTGTCCGCTCTCGCTTCATGCCTTCGGCCCTCGAGACCCTTTCCGCTCTTCTTCTCGTCCCCTAGTCAGGCTTGTCGAAGGCAATGTCAGGCTGTTAGCTCTGCTGTCAGGTCCTCTGAGTAAGTCGTCAACCATCTGTCGCCATTAAAAAAAGGCAAAATGGTTCCTGTCAGAATGAAAGCAGATTAGCAAGGACGGCAGAATGGCGCTTTGCTATGGAACGATGAAAGGAAACGAAACCAGCAAAAGGACAGTACAAATAAAAAAGCCAAGAATAAACAGCAATGGTCAATTAGGCGTATGATAGAAAAACAGCTGCCAGATGCTTCGTGACATCATATACAGCAACAATGGATTCAAATCGGAAATGCTCAACTCTCCCACACTTTCTGAGGTTAGCCACCTTTGACGTATATTTTGGGACTCAATTAATAGGTCTAGTGGTTAAGGGACAGGAATTCACGCTCCATAAACCTCTAAAGCTCAACCACACACAGGATATGGCCAATCAGCGAATCATAAGCAGAACAGGCATCATAATCTCATAGACTCAGGCCCTCAAAGAGACTGCATTTATAGTTGCCTCTTCCGATGGTTAGCCAGTCGATGCACACTAGAACTTTGGTTCCAGCCTTGTGGCACTTGCATTTCCTGTAATCTGATGTAATGATCTGATATTCATCAAACAGGCTTTTTTTCTGAGTGCACCAGTGTCATGAAATCAATGAGGAACATGTTGAAGAAATGCCAGTGGGAAGATTCGGGAGATGTGAAGAAGAAGAAAAAGCACAGCACGGCCGATCCCCTAGATGGATGGAGAAACAGAAATCGCTTTCATCACCTGCCTGTAATGAGAGCGGTGTCCTGAAACTAACGACAGCTGGCTGTTTAGTGCTTTTGTGTTCCCTGGATTAAGCGAAACAACAGATAAAAGACAGAAAACCCTTCAAAACGAGCAAATAAAAGAAATGGCTCGACACTTTAAAGCCTCTCGGCATTGGAAAGAAGAAAGCGGTGGAAGGATTTCAAAGAATTCAACTCAAAGAAACAGTTGCCAAATGAATTCTTAGATATAAAACACGAAAAAGAAAAAAATATGGTAAAAAGACGTTAAGTTATAAGTGCCATCTGTGAATGAGAGGCAAAAAGATGTTAAATACAAAAACACTGCTTTAACTTCAAATGAAAAACACAGGACANATATGGTAAAAAGACGTTAAGTTATAAGTGCCATCTGTGAACGAGAGGCAAAAAGATGTTAAATACAAAAACATTGCTTTAACTTCAAATGAAAAACACAGGACGCAGTCAACAGTCAATGTATCACACTAAAGAGGGGAAATACATCTGCATTTGACATGTAGCTGGAAAAAACATCCACCAAACACAGTAAGATGAAGTCGATCCTGCTCACTGTCATGCTTTAATCCTAAAGAAGCTTCGTGAAGTCACATACGCAAAGATCACAGGAAGGAATTAGAACAGGCACAAGTTAGCTAAGAGCTGAAAAAAAGCAGGAGATGAGAACATGTTCTAGAGAGGATTTCCTTTCAAATTTCTAGATAAGTAACAGTCAAGTTACACGTACATCCCACAAAGAACTTGTCTGAATTTAAAAATAATAATAACAATTTTTTTTTCAAAAGTTGAAGAAATGTTTGCAAATGGGAATACCTATTTTAAAGCTATAACAAAAGTTTGAAAAGGAGGAAGAGATGAAATACATGCAAAAATATGGTGGCTATAGGAACAAAAAAAGAAGAAGTTATTTTTAGTTAAAATAGGCTTTTTTATTAGCGACATCACACACTTAATAAAAAAAAATGAACTGAACCAGCCTGAAAAACACAATATTTATAACACGACTGACAATTTGATATTTTAAATATGACATTTTAACATATTCAAGACTTCAGACTTCAAAACTCAGCAGTCTAATAACCTTTTATAACAATGAGTACATATCTAAGAACATATTTTCTTGTTTCTATTAAAAAAGCCTTTTCCCTTAGCAAATAATAGTTTAGAATGGCATGTGAAAAACAGACATTGACTCAGTGCCTGTCTGGAGTCACAAAGTATCACCACAAAGACATGCCCGCAGGTGAGTCATGCACTAAAAACAGTCTACCAATGGCTTCTTCCGCTAAAAAATCACAACCACACCTTTTAAACCACTTACACAGACAGTAATCAACAATTATACCATTCAAGTCAGTCAAATGTGACACGGTTTCATGATAACACACTAGATGTCAACAAATCACCAGCACAAAAACCAAAGTGGAGCTTTAAGAGCGGATGTCAAGCTGATGATTGAAATTGAATCATGCAGGTGGCTTTTGATCAATTCAAACCCTAAGAATGTGCTTTTGCAATCTCTTAAAATAGGTTAAATGGATACACAGCCTTTAAAACGTTTTGAATGCTGGATAATTTAATGGTTTGGCACCAAAAAAAAAAAAAAAAAAAAGAAAAAAAGGTCAAGATGATGAGCNGAATGCTGGATAATTTAATGGTTTGGCACCAAAAAAAAAAAGAAAAAAAAGGTCAAGATGATGAGGAGGACCAGCTACTCCTTTATGTTGAGAGCTATTATTAGTCAAAAAGCATGCAAAATAACAAACCAGCATCTGTAATTGACAACAAAGAGTGCAATTATAACTAAACACGTTGGGTGCCACCTTGGACTTCAAGAACAGAAGCATTTTAAATAGCTCATCACAAAACAGCTCTTCAAAGTATTGATCCAGGACGCGTCAGTAACTATTAAAGCAAAACAAATATTGCACAAGTTCAATTTGGCATGTAGCCATTCCACAACATTTAAAATATACGTTTACCAACGGAAACAGAAGAAAAAAAAAATAAAAATCAAAGGTGTTCTGTTCAAATCATTCCCAGGTTTTGCTAAAGGAACAACGTGCAATCTCAACACTATAACTCTGAAGATGCCTAGTCGTATTTACGATTTTGTGACATTGGCAACCAACTCTTACAAGTTAAAATTAGCATTCAACACAAGCTTGTGAGTATGGTGCTAACAGGGCTGCTTTTGTTAATTAGTTATGCATCTTAGTACTAAACAAAGTGTTGCTGTTAGCTGCTACCTTCATTCGGAAGCAAAGAAAAGTAGATTTAGTAAACACCTAGTTTTAAGCAGCTAACACTAGATAACTTCCTTTGACATTGGCAGAAATTTCTTAATCGATAAATGTTTTTAATGGATAAACCTTTCACACCACTACTCAACACTAGCATACTAAAATCATATAAATGCTCCTGTGAAGTAAACAAGAAAATGGCTGCTAAGATAACACATTATTCCTCAAATGACAAACGTCACTACCCTTAATTTCAATTTCCTCCTATTTTTTGCTGCCCACTATTACATTAAATTACAGCGTTGTTTAGGTGCTCGGACCAGCATACGTGCTACAAACGAAACGTCTCATTTTTTAAATTATTTTGTTCTAAGAAAGAACATTGGCACCAAATGGAAATCACAAAAATAGCAGCAGCTAATTTGGATGGGTCTAATACCTGCTCTTCTTACAGGACACGAAGAAGAGCTCATAGAGGCACAGATGGGTTTTCAATGGCTTCCAACATCCAAAACTTGTGAACCAGCAAACGAAGACTTCAGCATGAGATGCAGAGGGGTTGTATGATTTCTTACTTGATGCAATCCTTATGCTAAAGAAGACTGGAATACACTACATGATTTTGCCCAGATATTTCCCCANGTTGTATGATTTCTTACTTGATGCAATCCTTATGCTAAAGATGACTGGAATACACTACATGATTTTGCCCAGATACTTCGCCCCCCAATTTACAGCTTGGAATAGTCAACAATAATTGCTGAAAGTCAGAGCCAGTCTGCAGATTTTGGGAAGTTTGAGTATTTCAGCATCAGAATATTTCCATCAAGAGTATTGAAGAGTTTGTTGCATTCAGAACAGCTTCAAAGTCTGATATTGTGTGATCCTCAGTTGTTTAATGCATGATACAGAGTTTTTCCTCTGTAGCCATTTTCAAAGTTGGCAAGCGTATGAGGCCTACACTTTTACAAATCTGTTGCATAGTTTATTCCAGCCTTGAAATGTAATTACGACATACAGCATTCATGAACTTTAACCTCAAAAGTGCATAACACAATATTCTGGTTGATCTAAGATGGCCAAAGCTCTCCTCAGTATAATCCTAATGGAGAAAATTGCCCAAGGAATCAGATCTGCCTCCGCATTTGTGGCATTCCTAGTCAGCAGATACCACCTTGTGTGGGAGTTTCCCCAAAAAATCCACTGAAATCCACTGAATGCTGATTAATTGGTCAACAAAGACCATGCAATAGCAGAAGCACCATGTCTAGACCTGTAACCTTTGCTAACATGAACATGAACCGAATGCCAAGCTCTTCTCTTGTGTTGATGTGTACTCTTCGGAGAGGATTGTGGTAAATAAAAGGATGATAAAGTGATGAGAGCGGGGTGAGACATCTCGCGTGCGAGGGTGCCGGCGCTGTGTGAAAACCCCTTTGATCAAACGCGCCGACGATGTGCGGCTCCACCTGAAGGAGTGAATCCTCTGGGGAAGGTTTGTTGTCTTTCCTTTGTCAAGATCCCGTCTGGTTTCGACTCTACCTGTGTGGCTGGTGACATATGAAGTCAATGAAGCCTCACAGACATGCAAACAAGTCTCACATGGGTGAATGCCTAAACCACGAACACAAGGACCACGAGAAAAGACATAAACCACAAGAGCACCAGCGAACCCACACATGCTTGAAAGTCTGAATAAACATAACGTAGCCCAAGGCTGACCAAAAGCACCACAAATTGTCCATTGCTCAAGACAACAAAACCCACTATGACTAGCACTTCATCAGAATGCAAGACTAACCCTGTATAAATGTAACATGCCTGAAGGTGAAAGGCAATAGTTATTGCACAATACATGTAGAAATGTAGAGGATCATGTTTTGGCTTCACCACGACTTGTGACTTTAAATAAGGTCAAAGGATATCAATACTGACTGGTAGCACAGTTTACCCTGTCCCAAAGAAGAACTGTGCAATTCTGAAGACCTCAGCGAAATCTTATCGCCATGACATAGCATTCATTTGGCATCAGCAAGACCTTTGAGCAACCCCTAACCCGAAAAGCACTTTCATCAAGCCACAATAAACAGGCCGCAGTACGCATGATGTGCAATGTCGATATTGCCAAGAGCGTGATCTGTAACATTACATGTTATTTTATTCATGTGCTTCCTGGGGAGAGAAAAGTTATTCTTGGAACGCAAAAAGGGGTTTCTGCATGGTTAACATGGGTTATTTAGTGCCTCACAATAATGTACTGTCATGCAT